>JXCR01070959.1:3662-24222 GCA_002079205.1 Phalaenopsis hybrid cultivar | reverse complement strand
AAGATCATAAGTTATCATAAGTTGTGACATAAGTTATTAAATAAATAACATAACTTTTCATGAGTTATAAAAATGAATAACTTAAGTTATCATTTATTATGACATAAGTTATGACTTAAGAAAATAAATAACTTAAGTTATCGTTTATTATGACATAAGTTATGAGTTAAGAAAATAAATAGCTTAAGTTATAAGTTATAAAAAATAAATGACATAAGTTATTAAAATAAATTTGATAAGTTATTAAAATAAACGTGAGCCAAAAATAAAAATTTAATATTCTCCCATCTAGCTCACTTAATTTAATGGTGTAAAACGTGCTGCATAAAATGTCAGATAAATCCTTCTTTAAGTTAATTAAATCATAAATTATTCAATAAGTATGAAATTAATATGAATCATGGAGGTTGTGCATTAATTTATAGACACAGTCTCTTCCATGTATTATATATCAATTACATACTTAGCATAATGAGAATTAATATCATAGTCTCATAATGTCTATTAAAAGGCTAATCTTGTTGAACATCATGCAACATAAAGTGTACACTAACGATAAAAATAAGATTTATAAATATCAGAAACAAGAAAATTGAGCCCAAAGTGTCAAAATAAAATGAGCATAAAACTAATAAAGGGTTTTGGTGATGCTCATTCTCACAACATATTCGTTAAATATCATTGGTGGTAGCCCTTTTNTATCATAGTCTCATAATGTCTATTAAAAGGCTAATCTTGTTGAACATCATGCAACATAAAGTGTACACTAACAATAAAAATAAGATTTATAAATATCAGAAACAAGAAAATTGAGCCCAAAGTGTCAAAATAAAATGAGCATAAAACTAATAAAGGGTTTTGGTGATGCTCATCCTCACAACATATTCGTTAAATATCATTGGTGGTAGCCCTTTCGTTAAATGATCTGCAATCATGAGATTGGTGCTAATATGCTAAATTTACACCCTATGTTTCTAAACTTTTTCTATAACATCAAGATATTTTAATTTCATTTGTTTAGCACCTTTGAAATACTTGTCATTTTAGAAAAGAAGACTGTTGCAGAGTTATCACAATAAATTTTCAATGACTTGACAATACTATCAACAATTCCAAGTCCTGAAATAAAATTTTGCAGCCATAAACCATGAATTGTAGCTTCAAAACAAGCTATAAATTCAGCTTCCGTAGTGGAAGAAGCTGTGATAGTCTGCTTCACACTTTTCCATGAGTTTGCTCCTTCAGCCAAACGNAATTTTGCAGCCATAAACCATGAATTGTAGCTTCAAAACAAGCTATAAATTCAGCTTCCGTAGTGGAAGAAGTTGTGATAGTCTGCTTCACACTTTTCCATGAGTTTGCTCCTTCAGCCAAACAAAACAAATACCCAAATGTTGATTTTATGGTATCAACACATCCAGCAAACTCTGAATCTGAATATCCTATCACTTTAAGATCATTAGATCTTCTATAAATGAGTATGTAGTCATTTGTTCTTTGCAGATACCTCAAATCTTTCTTTACAGCTTTATAATGATTTATGTNAACACATCCAGCAAACTCTGAATCTGAATATCCTATCACTTTAAGATCATTAGATCTTCTATAAATGAGTATCTAGTCATTTGTTCTTTGTAGATACCTCAATTCTTTCTTTACAGCTTTATAATGATTTATGCCTGGGTTACTTTATACCTGCCCAACATCCCGACATCAAAGCTAATACCTAGTTTGGTACAAATCTGAGCATACATTAAGCTTCTAACAATAGATGCATAAGGAAATTCTTCCATTTATTTATGTTCCAAATCATTCTTTGGACACTGCATAAGGCTGAATTTATCTTCTTTTTCAATTGGAACAACACTTGTTGAGAACCCTTCCATATTCAATTTCTTAAGAACTCTTTCGATATATGTTTTCTGAGACAGCCTTAACAATCTTTGTGATCTATCACAAAATATTTCAATTCCAATCACATAGGATGGCTCACTCATATCTTTCGTTTCAAAGTTCTTAGAGAGAAAATTCTTGGTTTCATATAATAAGCCAAGATCATTAATATTAAGCAAGATGTCATCAACATACAGAATGAGAAATATGATATTGCTTCCACTGACCTTAGATATATACACCAATCAATAGTGTTTTCTTTAAATCCAAAGGACGTGATGGTGTCATTAAACTTAAGATACCATTGTCAGAAAGTTTGTTTAAGTCCGCATATTGATTTTTTAAGTTTACACACCATGTGTTCCTTTCCTTCAACCGAAAATCCTTTAGGTTGACTCATGTAGACCTCTTCATCAAATTCTCATTCAGAAAGATAGTTTTCACATCCATTTGGTTGCCATGATAATTTTAAATGAATCTTTCTTAGAAACTGGAGAAAATGTTTCTTTATAATCGATGTCATCTTTCTGAGTGAAACGTTTGACAACAAGTTTGGTTTTATATCATTCAATATTGTCATTTGAGTTGCGCTTAGTCTTAAAGACTCATTTACACCTGACACTTTTATAATCTTCATACAATTCAACGACATCCCAAAATTTGTTTTGATCCTTCGATTTCAACTCATCTTTCATTGCATCGAACCATTTAAAAGAATTTCCACTTTTTATGGCTTGGGAAAATGAAACAGGATCTTCATTGACTCCCAAGCCAAATTCAAATTCATTCAAATAGACCACGTAATCATCAAAGATAGAAGATCGTTTTTTATCGTTGATGCCTTCCAGATGCTACTTTATGTGGTTCATCTAATGCAGGTTCATTAGTGATAATTTCATTATGGGGTGTTTGATTATTTATTTGTTGTTTTTTTAAGTTGTCAGATTGTTCAACAAATGCAGGAATAACAACTTGAGAAGAAATTTTGGGTGAAGGAACTTAAGCCCTAATTTCTTGGATCTCCATCTTAAGTGGTTCCAAACCCCCAATAACTTCATCATTTTCAATGAACTTAGCATTTCCCGCTTCAATGATTCTTGTATTGTTGTTAGGACAATAAAATCTATACACTTTAGATTTTTCTGCATAACCAATGAAGAAATCACTTATTTTTCTTGAATTCAGTTTCTTTTCATGTGGATTATATATCCTTATTTCTGTCGGATAGCCCCAAACATGATAGTGCCTTCAACTAGGTTTCCTTCCTGTCCACGGTTTAAAAAGAGTTTTTGGAACTACCTTACTAAGAATCATGTTTAACAAATATGTAGTAATCTTTAAGGCATGTATCCATAATGATGAGGGTAAAGAAGAAATACTCATCATACTCCTAATCATTTCCATTAGAGTACGGTTTCGTTTTTCTGCAACACTGTTTTGTTGTGGTGTTTGTGACATAGTGTATTTAGCACATATGTCATTAGTTTGAAGGAAGATAGTAAATAGACATGGACATTGTCTAGATTCATTGTAACTTTCATAATATTCATTATCTCTATCAGACCTGATAGTTTTCACTTTTCTATCTAATTCCCTCAACCTCAGTTATAGACACCTTTAAGATATTTATAGCTTGAGATTTTTTATGCAATAAGTAAGCATACTAATAACGTGAAAAGCCATCAATAAAGGTGATAAAATATTTCTCTCCACCAAAAGATGAAACATCAAAAGATCCACAAATATCAGTGTGTATAATTTCAAGTAGTTGTGTGCTTCTTGTGGTGGTTTTCTTAAGTGTGTGATTTGTGTGATTTCCTTTAATACAATCCATACAGATGTCAAGATCAGTAAAATCCAATTCATTAAGGATTTCATTCTTTACTAATCTTTTAATTATTTCTTTGGATATATGACCTAAACGTTTATGTCATATATAAGATGAACATTCATTTATAAAACTATGTTTAGTACCAATATTATGATGCAAATTTATCAGAGTCTCATTGAAAATGTTATCAAATTTAAGCTTATATAGGTCATCACAAAAAAATGTCAGAACCTAGGAGATGATTGTGTTTAAACAAACTGAAAAAATCATTTCCAAATTTAAGGGAGTGTCCAATAGAATCAAGTTTAGACAATGAAATCAAATTAAGAGAAACTGAAGGGACATAAAGTGTTTGAAAAGGATTTAAATGATGTCTAATATCTAAAATTAGTCGATATGTTCTAATAGCTTCAGTTGGTGCTTTGACTCGGTTTCCCATGAAGAGAAACATTTCATTTGGGTTTATGATTTGGGTTGTAAGGAATCCCTGCATCGTATTAGAAACAGGAGTGATACAACCAGAATCAATCCATCAGGTATTATAAGGAACTTTTGTTATATTTGATTCGAAATATACAGAAACATTACATTTCTTTTCAAACCAGTCTTTGAGCTTTTAACACTCATTTTGATAGTGTCCGGGTTTTTTTGCAAAAGTGACATTTAATTCCTTTCTATTCCTCTTTGTGAATTGAGCTGACGACACATTAATCTTTAGTGGTCCTTGCTTGTCCTTTACATTATTCTTTCCAAGCTTTTTTACAGCTTGTCTTTGGTGACCCATGAGATTAATGGATGATTTGCTCCTTTCTTGAGCCTTACTTCCTCTTTAATGAACATACATTGTAGTTCATTCACATTGCACTTATCTTTCATAGTGATGTAGTTCATGTGAAATGGACCATACTCAGGAGGCAAGGAGTTAATGATAAATTGCACAAGAAAATTTTTATTTACTTCCATTCCCAAAGTCTTAAGTCTTGCTGGTATGTTCATCATTTCAACGACATGCTCATGTATAGTATGAGAACCATCAAATTCCATGTTTGTTAACGTGCTCAATAGTGTCCCAGCAAGAGACTTATCAGTAGAGTCAGACTAAAAATAATTCTCAGCAAATTTCATAATTTCCTTAGCACTTTGAGTGTTGCAAAATGTACACTTTATGTTGTTTGTTATAGTCATTTGCATAAACACTAAGCTCAGTCTGTTTGATTTTTCCCAAGCTTTATAGAAAGATATTTCGTCAGCACTGCTAGAATCAGTAAGAGCACGGGGTTTCTCAGTCGTGAGTGTCTAATCAGGATCCAGAACATTAAGGTGAAACTGAACTTGCTAGCGTCATTCAGAGAAATTAAGTCCATTGAAAGTTTGAACATATGCAGCTTGCGAATGAAGAGGAACATGAGTAGTTACTGCAAATAAATAAAACATGTTCGTATATTAATGCTTCGAACATTAAACTTACATAGATATTCATATAAAATCATATTAAAATAATAATAATAATAATAATAATAATAATAATATCTCCTTTGGGTGATATAACGATACACGATAATAAACATAACTGATGCTTGACTTAAATTTAATATAATTGATAATTGTTTATACTGAAATTATACACGAATATTAATATATTGAATTCTCCTTTGGGTGATATAACGATACACGATAATAAACATAACTGATGTTTGACTTAAATTTAATATAATTGATAATTGTTTATACTGAAATTAGACACGAATATTATCTTTTGATATATAAATATATCTTAGCTAAGTATATAAATATACTACAATTATATTCAAAGATTATAAAACAAATTAACAACCTTTGGGCAATCCAGAAATATTTTATAATTAATGAATCTTAATATTTTTGTAATAAAACATTAAATTATTTCATAATAAACACCACATACTCGTGAGTAATTGAATTTATTTAATTTGATGTCCATTAAACTTACTAATTTATCACTTTGGTGACTAATAAATTAAACATAACATCGACATCAAATAAATAATAATTTCAATCACATCAATTTACTTTAGTGACCTAATTTATAGTGGAAATTTAATAAAATTAACATAAATAATATTATATAAAAAATCATAACTTTAGTAATTAAGACTCTGATACGACATGTTAGAAATTCATGTTTGAACTTTCTACAAATTCTAAAAATATATAATAGCCATAATTTTTTAATTTCATAATTTTTACATATCCATAATAAAGTAACACATACTTGTATTCATGATGATAAAATTTGATATTAAAGAAATTTAATCTTGAAGAGATAGAGTTTCTTGCTCTAATCCCTTGAAACTTTTTATTCTTTCTGATAGAGAGAAATGTACGTGGTGTGTTAGGAAGAGAGATGACTCATGCTCCGAATTATGCCCTATTTAACCACCATCTATCAAGGGGGTTACTAACCAATAATATTTATGATAATTTAATAAATTAATTAATTTTATTATTAAAATCAATGACATAAGTTAGTATCTTCTATTCATTTTGGGGGTTACAGGAGTCACAAAAATAAATATCACAAATTATCATAAGTTATGACATAAGTTATTAAATAAATAACATAATTTTTCATGAGTTATAAAAATGAATAAATTAAGTTATCATTTATTATGACATACGTTATAAGTTAAGAAAATAAATAACTTAAGTTATGAATTATAAAAATAAATAACTTAAGTTATGAATTATAAAAATAAATAACTTAAGTTATCAATTATAAAAATAAAGAACTTAAGTTATCATTTATTATGACATAAGTTGTGTGTTAAGAAAATAAATAACTTAAGTTATGAGTTATAAAAAATAAATAACATAAGTTATTAAAATAAATCTGATCAGCTATTAAAATAAATGTGAGCCACAAATAAAAATTTAACGCAACCAAACTCTACAGGGATAACACATCAACAATAGCATTAGCTCACAATCCAGTTTTTCATACACACATAAAGCGTATCGCGGTCGACTACCACTTTATTCATGATCATTCTAGCTACAACAACATGATCTTCAACATATTATGAGCGAAGACCAACCAGCCAATCTATTCGCAAAATCGCTTCCTGGCACTCGCCATCCACTACTTACAAGCAAGCTCACCAAATGCTAAAACTTCATTATCTGAAAGGGTTTCTCTCACCTATTGCTTATATTCTGTAAATAAGTGTCAGATATTTACTTATTTACCCTTAATAGTTATCATAAGTTTGTCATTCCTCTTTCTATAAAAATTGGTTGTATGTAATATTTCAAATATAATAAAAAGAGATGGATATATTTTTCTTTTTATCTTTAAACTCCTCTCTCATCCTCTGTTCACACACAATTCATATGCATTTTTAAATTAAAACTAATACCTAAGCCTATGCATAACATTGTGTAATTTACATTTAGAAAATAAAAAAAAAATTACTATATTTTTAGTGTGATGTTAAAGTTTTAAGTGTTACGTATGTAAATGTATAAAATTTAAGTGTTAGATATGTAAACACTTAATAAATACGTGATATATGTGCATGTAAAGGCCCCAAATTTAACCAAGATATTCCCTGGACTTGAACATTCATGCTCTTATGAAAGATAGTCATGCCATTCATCGGCTTAACTTACAATTGATGTATGATTTTTGTTTAATACGAATCGATTCATTCTGATTCGACGAACTAATCCCTATCAAAACTTATTTCAAAATTAAACTTTCTATTTTTACAATTATCCTCCATAATAAAAAACAGACTTTAAACTTTATCATTAGTTAAACCAGGTACATACATTCTCATAGATAGATAGATATATATATATCTTAAAAGGAAATTGATATTTGGTAGAGGCCCAAATATTGATTTCTCATGCGCTTTTTGGCTCCATGATGAGAGCCCGCGTCATGTGCCTAAAATTTCAGCGCCCCTGCACCACAGTGGGATCAAACCCTTAACCTGAGAGGACTTACAGTGACCCCGCCACCAATAGACCTAGACTTGCGGTACACATTCTCATATATATATATATATATATATATATATATATAATTGATATTTGGTAGAGGCCCAAATATCAATTTCTCATGCATTTTTTGGCCTCATGATGAGAGCCCGCGTCATGTGGCTAAAATTTCAGCGCCACAGTGGGATCAAGTCATCAAACCCTTAACCTGAGGAGACTTACAGTNCTCCATAATAAAAAACAGACTTTAAACTTTATCATTAGTTAAACCAGGTACATACATTCTCATAGATAGATAGATATATATATATCTTAAAAGGAAATTGATATTTGGTAGAGGCCCAAATATTGATTTCTCATGCGCTTTTTGGCTCCATGATGAGAGCCCGCGTCATGTGCCTAAAATTTCAGCGCCCCTGCACCACAGTGGGATCAAACCCTTAACCTGAGAGGACTTACAGTGACCCCGCCACCAATAGACCTAGACTTGCGGTACACATTCTCATATATATATATATATATATATATATATATATATTGATCCCCATCTAATTAAGAATTTGAACACCAATATTTCATCATATTACAAATCTCAAATCTCATACCATACAAATAAGAGAAAATATTAGGACCCTGCAACACATTTATGGACATCAAATAATAGTATGTATGCACACTCTCTCTCCCAACACTCTCTCACCTACTAATATTTCCTCTGCATATAACACCAAAACAACAAACCATCACAACATCATCATAACCATCATCTTTCCACACGGTCATAACCATCAATTTAAATTTGCATAACACATACATGTATCTACCATTCATACCATATAAAGATACGTATTCTCAACACTTGCTCCGGATCAGTCGGCCACGTCAGCTTTTTTCTCCTCCAACTTCTTCGGAGTATCAATCTCACCCTNAGAAAATATTAGGACCCTGCAACACATTTATGGACATCAAATAATAGTATGTATGCACACTCTCTCTCCCAATACTCTCTCACCTACTAATATTTCCTCTGCATATAACACCAAAACACCAAACCATCACAACATCATCATAACCATCATCTTTACACACGTTCATAACCATCAATTTAAATTTGCATGACACATATATAACACGTACATGCATCTACCATTCATATCATGTATAGATACGTATTCTCAACACTGGCTCCAGATCAGTCTGCCACGTCAGCTTTTTTCTCCTCCAACTCCTTCGGAGTATCAATCTCACCCTCCAACTCAGCCGGAACTTTCACCTCCTCCGCCGCCAGACTCGGCTCTGCTTCGGCGGCTGTCGGCGCTTCTTCCTTTTTTTCCTCTGTTTCATTCTTCTCTTCTATTTCCTCCGCCGCCAGTTCGTTCACCGGCGCCGCATCTTTGACTCCCTCGGGCGACACCTCTTCTTCGTGCTCCTTGATCGCTCCCGTATCTTCGGACTCGGGAAAGTCAACGACGGCTTGGGCNAGCTGTTCACGAACAACGAGCCGTTTTGACAGCCCTATTTGCGGTTTAATTAAAAGTTGAGAATAATTTGATTATATATATATATATATAGACACACATACAAAAGTTGAAAACTCTATTCTGAGTTAGTTCTACTGAGCTTGATTTTGAGCTCTCTATTATATGAATGCATGTGAGTGGATTTGATGATATGTGAACAAAACAAGCGTGAACNTTGAAAACTCTATTCTGAGTTAGTTCTACTGAGCTTGATTTTGAGCTCTCTATTATATGAATGCATGTGAGTACAAGCATTTATTTATATAGATTTTCGTTTTCTTCTATTGTTTGTTGAGCGTTGTTAGGTAAATTTTAATTAGAAAAATCTCATCTTTTGTGTATTATTTAGAACAGCCATAAATTAGTACAATGAATAGTNTAGATTTTCGTTTTCTTCTATTGTTTGTTGAGCGTTGTTAGGTAAATTTTAATTAGAAAAATCTCATCTTTTTTGTATTATTTAGAACAGCCATAAATTAGTACAATGAATATCNAAGCGTGAACAGCCAACCATTGCACTGTCAAAATTGCATTTATTCATATAGATTTTCGTTTTCTTCTATTGTATGTTGAGCGTTGTTAGGTAAATTTTAATTAGAAAAATCTCATCTTTTGTGCATTATTTAGAACAGCCATAAATTAGTACAATGAATATTTTATTCATGTCTCTTTGTTTGCTCATATTATGCTATTCTTCTAGCGTATTATTGGAGGTTATAAAGTAAATAAATAGATTTTTTTATTTGAATTAATATTGTTATTAAAGTTTCTTTATTTTAAATAGATTATTATGGAATTTTTTAATTTAAACTCTCTAATGATAATTATTTGTGAAAAATATTATTAAAATCTTGATTTAAATCACTACTAAGTTTTCAACTTACACTCTTCTGCTATGTTCTGTGAATTTCTTTCAAGGCCTAAGAAGCGGGAAGTGACACCTATATTTGACTCGATTTGATCCTAATTCTCTTCAAAATTAATTTAAAGATCAGCACAAGTCAAAATTTTGATTAGTAGACCGGCTTCATACAGTCCCAATCTATTTAACTTTATTATTGTTCTTCAAGTTAATTGCCAACATGCTCAACAATAATTTTTTCATATCTTCTTAAGTTAATGATACATATTCAATTATTTTTATTAGGTATGAATCTTACTACAATACTCGGATTAAAATTTATTAGAACTAAATTCACTATCTTTCACGATTCAATTTAGGGCCCGTTTGGAGCAGCTTATAAGTGCACTGCATATTTTAAAACACCGTCTAACCATTTAATTTGCACGTTTTTTAAATTACTGTCTGTCTGTCGCATTTAAATTTTTTACACTAAACACAATGTGAAACGCAAAAGATTCAGGATTAAGCTCGCATTTAAATTTTTTACACTAAACACAATGTGAAACGCAAAAGATCCAGGATAAGCTTAATCTAATTTGTAATCAGTACAGGCGTTCTAATAAAATGACAGGCTGCTCGTGGGGCCTACAGATACGGACAAGAGGAAGTCACCAAACAGAACCGACCGTCCATGAATAGTTTCAACCAAATCAGTCACATCGGCTCTCAGAAATCAAAAATTAAATCCCNCTCTAATGATAATTATTTGTGAAAAATATTATTAAAATCTTGATTTAAATCACTACTAAGTTTTCAACTTACGCTCCTCTGCTAGGTTCTGTGAATTTCTTCCAAGGCCTAACAAGCGGGAAGTGACACCTATATTTGACTCGATTTGATCCTAATTCTCTTCAAAATTAATTTAAAGATCAGCACAAGTCAAAATTTTGATTAGTAGACCGGCTTCATACAGTCCCAATCTATTTAACTTTATTATTGTTCTTCAAGTTAATTGCCAACATGCTCAACAATAATTTCTTCATATCTTCTTTAAGTTAATGATACATATTATGAATCTTACAACAATACTCGGATTAACATTTAGTAGAACTAAATTCACTATCTTTCACGATTCGATTTAGGGCCCCTTTGGAGCAGCTTATAAGTGCACTGCATATTTTAAAATACCGTCTAACCATTTGATTTGCACATTTTTAAAAATATTGTACGTCGCATTTAAATTTTTTACACTAAACACAATGTGAAAAGCAAAAGATCCAGGACAAGCTTAATCTAATTTGTAATCATTCGGTCGTTCTAATAAAATGACAGGCTGCTCGTGGAGCCTACAGGTACGGACAAGAGGAAGTCGCCAAACAGACCCGACCGCCCATGAATAGTTTCAACCAAATCAGTCACATCGGTTCTCAGAAATCATAAATTAAATCCTTATAAATAAAAAAAGGGGTAATTGCAAACATAGCAATTGAAGCATTGCTATTTACAAACTAGCACCTTTTCAACTTTATTTTCAATTTTAACTCAAAACGATAAAATTCACGGTAAATTTTGAAAACATATTTTTAAATTTTATCAAATTCACAATGGTATAGTCATGACTTGTGAAAATGCATCGTCGGTTCAAAAATTCAAAAAATTCATATGAGTGTTAGTTTTGTAAATAAAAATGTTTCGAGTTTTATGTATGGAATTAAACCCATATAGCCTATATGATGAGAGTCTAAACCCTCAATTAGTAGGCTAAACCCAGATTTTTATTTTATTTTATTTTATTTTTAAAGTTCGAGCAAATTTAGGACCTGTTTGGGGTAGCTTGTAAGTGCGGCGGCGTATGACGTTTTTGAAAACACCTCCTAACCGTTTCGTTTGCGCATTTTTGAAAATGTTGTCTGCCGCGTTTGAGTTTTTTACACTAAACGCAGTCCGCGGGTCGACTCCAACGCACAAGCTACCCCAAACAGACTCTTAATCTCAAGCATATGCATACCGCATATGCATATAAGTGTGTTACTCTCTTTAACTCCGTGCATATAAATAGATAACAACTAATATTACACACTCACACTTATACCATTTGGCATATTAGCCTTAATAAATATTGATTGAGTTATAATTTTTTGAGTATGTCAAAAGCGATTAAATGTAATACGATTAAAGTTTTTTTTAGATATACTTTTTCAAAAAAAAAAAGAACTTGAAGCCAATTGGGATTTTTTTTTTTTTTTTAATTTTATTTTGTTTATGCCTTGATTTAAAGCAAAATTTATTTACCAAGCTAAACATATATTAGCTTGTTCTAAAAAAGAAGCTAAACAGTTTTTAATTGTTTTTGGCATTTTAAAAATAAGTTGATTTGTTTTAAAAAAATAAAATAAAGTATATAAAAACACATCAAATATAAATATTTTAATTAAAAGTAGACTATTTTTTTTTATTGTTCTAAACAAACTTTTAAGTATTTTCATAATGATGAATCCATCACTTAATAAGGAACACGATTACTCTCCTTTTAATCTCTTCATAAAAATACATATGCAAACAATATTATGTGCTTGATGCTTGCTTATTTATTTATTGAGAAAAATGGGGGTCGTATGCAGTCTAATATATTGAGAGGAAATTATATACATAACATAAAATTCTTATGGTATCGGATCCTAATTTATTAGTGAATCACAAGCAAGAAAAAACGTGTAAGGCATATAAGACATAAGAGAGAAATAGAGAGAGAGAGATGAACAATAATTTAGAGAAAATGTGTAACCCTTTTATTCATTGAATGACCCCCTATTTATAGAGAAATGATGTATCATGTGTGAATTTACATATGTGCCCCTGCTTTAATAGGGGTTGTACATATTATTACAGTTATTTTACATAAGTGGGCTCAGTGGTCTGGTGGCTCTAAGGATAGTATGGCTAGACAGGAGAACATTTTGAAAAAGCATTTTCGATCAACTAAGCTAGAGAGATCACCCGATCGGCCTGGTCTGGTAGGACTATCGATCGACTAGGTTTGATGCTACTCGTTGGTTGGATCCTTATTGGAAAATGATCAGAAAGTTTGACTTGGTTGGCTAACTGAAGTTGTTCGTTTGATCAAGTCTAATCATCGACTCTCAATCCTCAATAAGGAGATTCTATTGACTAGGCGTAGCAAGGCTATCGGGTAGAGGGTGAATCACTGTAATCATATAGGTAGCCCTCCTTAGACGAAGAGATCTTGGGTGATGGATGAGATTCATTTTATTGATTTTTTATGATGTTTGGGGAGGCTACTGAATACCTTTCAAGGAAATTGAATGATCCAAGGGGTTATCTTAACCGACAAGTTTGTTTCATCACGGGGATGTTCTGGTTTCTTGTGTACTTGGCTACCGGTTGAACTACTCATGTTCAAACCGCTTGGCTGCCTTGATTAATTTTGGACTTCATGTTTTTGATCGGATGCATGAGCCCCCAAGTTTCCTATCAGCATGCCCCTTTTTATAAGTATTGTCATGTCTGTATCGTTAGATTTCCACAAGATTCATGTCATACTTTTTTCATATACATATTTAGTTTCCTAATTCTCTTGTTTTTTATAAGTTGTGTTCCGATAGGAATAATAGAATTTAATATAAAAAGTAAATCTTATTTATGACAATTCAATAATTCAATAATTTATGGGGTTGAACTCATGAAACCCTAGGTGAGGATAGCCTTGGTATGAAGTCACGTGTGGGTGAGTTCCTTCTTTGGTCATCTAAGAAGGTTACTAGGAAACCCTAAGGTTAAGTGCTTAGTCCCCATGGGGAGTGGAGAAATCCTCACAAAAGTGAGGTCAACAACAGGGCATCGAAACCCAGTGTGTTAACTTTTTGACCTTAATTTACTTGTAATATGACCCGATAGAATGTCAAAATCCCTTGTGATCTAAGAATTCTAACAGTCGCCTAGAAAAACAAGTAGTTTAACACATAATATTCTAGTAAAATAAACATTTTGTCATAGGAAAATCGCAACATACATAGAAAAGTAATGAATTCCTGAGAAATGTTGCACGATTAAGCCCTATTAGCTATAATATGATTTCTAATAGGGGTGTCAATTCAGGTCGGAGGGTTGGGTTCGGGGTATGATCTGAAAATGGCCCCAAATAGTAAACGTGTCGAATCCTTTGACCAAAATCCGACTCAAAAAAAATTTTGGGTTAACCAGAACCCAAATATTTTGAGCCATGTTGTGTGTCGGGTCAATTGTTGACGCCTAGGGGTTATTTTTGGTCAGCGGGTCGGGTTTAGGTCCGACCCGAATCGAGTCAACCCGAACCCGACCTGAATAATAAACAAGTCGAATTCTCTAACCCGAACCCGATTCAAAAAATATTCGGGTAAACCCGAACTAAGATTTTTTTAAGTCAATTTCGAGTCGTATTGCCTTTTCGGGTCAATTTTTACACCCCTATTTTCCAAGGCTTCTATGACCAAGACATATTTTAAAATATTCCCCCCATTCCATGCTCTGCAATCTACCTATGCCTTTATAAAGACACGCATAAAAAGTTAAGAAACGACACGTGTTGGTACAAATAAGCCATCAATTCCTCTTGGCTTTTTTCTTACCAATAAAAATACTAAATCGACATTTNAGATTATCAGAATAATCTGCTTATCAGCAGATTATTAATAATCAACAGCTGCGCCAAACAGACCCTCAATCTGCCTGGTCTTGTAGGACTATCAATCGGCTAGGTTTGATGTTACTCGTTGGTTAGATCCTTACTGGAAAATGATCATAAAAGTTAACTTGGTTGGCTAAGTGGAGTTGATCGTTTGATCAAGTCTAATCATCGACTCTCAATCCTCAATAAGAAGCTTCTATTGACTAGGCGTAGCTAGGCTATCGGGTAGAAGGTGAATCACCGTAATCCTATAGGTACCCTCCCTTAGACAAAGAGATCTTGGGGTGATGGATGAGATTCATCTCGTTGATTTTTTATGATATTTGAGGAGGCTACTAAATACCTTTAAGGGAATTGTATGATCCAAGGGGTTATCTTAACCCACAAGTTGGTTTCATCGCGGGTATGTCCTGGTTTCTTTTATACTTGGCTACCAGTTGAACTACTCATGTTCAAACTACTTGGCTGCCTTGATTAATTTTGGACTTCATGCTTTTGATCAGATGCATGAGCTCCAAGTTTCCTATCAGCATGCCCCTTTTTACAAGTATTTTCATGTCTGTGTCGTTAAATCTCCTCAAGATTCATGTCATATTTTTTTTTCATATACATATTTAGTTTTTTGATTCTCTTGTTTTTGGAAGTTGTTTTGTGATAAGAATAAGAGAATTTAATATAAAAAGTAAATTTTATTTATAACAATTCAATAATTTATGGGTTTGAACTCATGAAGCCCCAGGTGAGGATAGCCTTGGTATGAAGTCCCGTGTGGGTGAGTTCCTCCTTTGGTCATCTAAGAAGGTTACCAGGAAACCCTAAGGTTAAGTGCTAAGTCCCCATGGGGAGTGGAGAAATCCTCACAAAAGTGAGGTCAACAACAGGTCACCAAAACCCAGTGTGTTAACTTTTTTACCTTAATTTACTTGTAATATGACCCGATAGAATGTCAAAATCCCTTATGATCTAAGAATTCTAGCAGTCGCCTAGAAAACCAATCAGGTTAACACATAATAGTCTAGCAAAATAAACATTTTGTCATAGGAAAATTGCAACATATATAGAAAAGTAGTGGATTCTTGAGAAATGTTGCATGGTTAAGCCGTGTTAACTGTAATATGATTTCTAATAGGAGTGTCAATTTGGTATGCAGGTTGGGTTTGGGTCCGACCTGAAAATGACCCCGAATAGTAAACGGGTTGAATTATTTGACCAAAATCCGACTCAAAAAAATTTTTGGGTCAACCATAACCCAAATAATTCGAGCCATGCTGTGTGTCGGGTCAATTTTTAACGCCTAGGGGGGGTTAATTTAAGTCGGCGGGTAAGGTTCAGGTCCGACCCGAATCAAGTCAACCCGAACTTAGATTTTTTCAAACTTGAGTTTGAGTCATGTTGACGTATCAGATCAATTTTTACACCCCTAACTTCCAGTACTTCTGTGACCAAGACAAATTTTAAAGTGCCCCCACATTCCTTGTTCTGCAATCAACCTACGCCTTTATAAAGCCACGCATAAAAAGTTAAGAAAAGACATCCATTTCTCTTGGCCTTTTCTTGCCAATAAAGATACTAAATCGCCATTTATATGCTTTTGTTCATACACAAATGAAAGATCAAAAAGATTCGAGTTTGAATTGATGATCGATGGGGCAACGGTGTGTGCCCCACTGTTGAAAAACAATGTGTTGCCATAAAGGAGAGGTCCACATCTTCACTAGTCAAGTAAGGCATCAAGGTATGTTAGGTGGAACGTAATCATCATTCTCCTTGTAATTTAACTAATTGTAATGTAATTTTCTGAGAATTGACAATTTATTATATTACTTCTCTTTGTTATTTTATCATCCATCATTCAAAATAACTCTTTTATAAAATTATCACTTATACCCTTATTATTATTATTATATTATTATTATTATTATTATTATTATTATTATTATTATTATTACAATGAGAATTGCACATGTTCTTACCTTATTTTGGAAATTATACTTTTCTTTCTTAGTGTTGAAAATTACATTACAAGTTAAACTTAAATTATTTTTCAAAAATTTCATGCATCTTTCATATTGTCGGATGCTAATTGTGCTCTTTAAAAAATGACATAAGAGCATAGAGAATCTATCAAATGTATCATCAGTCATCAAANTCATTCTCCTTGTAATTTAACTATTTGTAATGTAATTTTCAGAGAATTGACAAATTATTATATATCTTCTCTTTGTTATTTTATCATCCATTATTAAAATAACTCTTTTAAGAAATTATCACTTATACCCTTATTATTATTATTATTATTACAATGAGAATTGTACATGTTCTTAGCTTATTTTGAAATTATACTTTTCTTTCTTAGTGTTGAAAATTACATTACAAGTTAAACTTAAATTATTTTTCAAAAATTTCATGCATCTTTCATATTGTCGGATGCTAATTGTGCCCTTTAAAAAATGACATAAGAGCATAGAGAATCTATCAAATGTATCAACAGTCATCAATATTTAATACTAGTTTTCGTCGGTTTAAATCATTTCTTTGTGTTCTCAAGGCCATGAGGACCTCGATAAGGCTATTAATTACTAAAAATATATTTGTATTATCACCCAAACGAGTTANGTCATCAATATTTAATACTAGTTTTCGTCGGTTTAAATCATTTCTTTGTGTTCTCAAGGCCATGAGGACCTCAATAAGGCTATTAATTTCTAAAAATATATTTATATTTTCACCCAAACGAGTTCGAGCTTTGAAGAGCTAAAATGATCGAATCATACGACCTTGATCTTGACCTCAAATATCCATCCAGGTCGTTCCCCAAATGTTTTTCATTCTTTTTTTTTTCGCCTTCTTATCTACATAAAAGAAAGAACAATGCAACACATGCATAGTTTAACAAGGATTTTCAAGTTATAATGTGTTGTTTATCATCTTTGACTAAATAGGTTTTTCTTCTATGTTAAAAATATTAATAGTTGAGAGAATAGAAACATATGATCTTACTCAGATTAATCCCCATTTTGACCCAACCATCTCGTATTCCTATAACTCATAGAGTTGAATAATTTACTCCTTGATAGCTCAAATGGATATAATCTCAAACTATTTTGATGAACCGAATTAAACTAATGTTTCGACACGACAAGTCATTTTTTCCAACTTCCACTTATCCTCAATAGATATTAGAAAATTTACATGAATAGCAGACAATTCTTATGGATTTACATGTCTCACACCTATACTTTCACATTTACACGCACAACACTTTACCTATGCACAGAAAATAGGATGTCGTGCGTACAAAAATGAAAGTTTTGGTGTGATATACATAAATCCACAAGAATTGAATGCAATGTATGTAAATGCCCCAAAATATTAACCGCCTATTATACCCTTTTGAAATCCGTTAAATATATTTCCAAGCTAGAAATCCTATAATCAACTCGAATACAAGTAGATCCCATATGATTGAACTTGAGAGTTTGTTCCTTTAGGAAACCTTAATCTTTATAATTAAAATAAATTGTACTTAAATTCAACATTTAAAAAAAAAAATTTGCCAAAACATATATTATCAACATACCTTTTGTTTATCTAATGTGTGTTGAGTATATTAGTCAATAATGATAAATCTTTTTATCACAACACATACATTTTTAGCCTTCAACTTTCATATGATAAAACTTGAAATTTCCTCTTAAAATACTTCTAATATATCACCAAAAAAATTCATTTGATTAAAACAAGCAACTCAATAAGGGAAACCTAATTAACTCAATATCACTTAACTCAAGATCATTAATAAAAATATTGAAAGAAACACTTACAATCAAATGAATCAATATAAGGATTTACTGAAGTGTTTTTTTTTTATTTTTTCAAGTTTACTAAAATATTGTTAGGTATGGCTCATATACCATAAATGGGACACATGCTGGAGCGGAGCGGAGCAGAATGATCTGTCCAATCGGGGGAGTTTCATTATATGGGTTGGCGGTGCGGGGGCAACACACCGCGGTCTAGTACAAGGGTAATTTAAATAAATTACATATTATATTATAGGGTTATATATATGTCTCGTTTGTAACCCTAGTAAGTCTCTGAGATTTCGAATCTTGTATTTTGTACTCTTTTCTGAATATTGAAAAGGAGGTCGCCGCTCTGCTCCCGATGATGTAGGCATCTTTGTCGAACCTCGTAAATCTTTGTGTGTTCTTCTGGATTTGTGCCGATTCTTGTTTTTCTTCGTCATAATTTTTCAATAAGTGGTATCAGACGAGGTTCGAGGGCAAGGAAGAAAAATTTGGGCGGCGCAGGAATAAAGAAGATTTGGCAGAGGAGACTGGCGGCTAGGAAAGGATTTCAGCAAGGTTCGCGGCAGTTTGGATTTCAGCGCAGAGGAAGTTCAAAGAAGAAGAGGGCTTCGGATGGTTCGACAGGAATACAAGGGCTTTTCCACGAAGGCTTCGAGTGCGACACAAGGCGCGCACAGACAGTAGGAGTTCGGCGAAGCTTCAGACGAGTCGGCGCAGGAAGGCGTCGGCGAGATCGACATAGGAATCGTGACGTTTGCGATCGCGACAGAGGAATTGCGGCTTCGGCTTCAGCGGTTCGGACTGGCTTTGGTTCCACGAGAGATTTCAACTCCAAGCGAAGTCGCTGCAAGCAGAAAAGGAAGGTTCAGCGTAAGCCTGGAGCGGAGGCGAAAATTGGAAGCTCCGATTTCATTCCTTTGCTGGAGGCGGAACACAATTGGAAGGAAATCAAGTTCCGATTTTATTGCGGAGAAGAAAATTGGAAGAGTAATCAAGTTCTGATTTTATTCTTTTGCGGGAGGCGGAAAAGAAAATTGGAAGGAAGTTCCAATTATATTCCTTTACTGCGGAGAAGAAATTTGGAAGANGAAATCAAGTTCCGATTTTATTGCGGAGAAGAAAATTGGAAGAGTAATCAAGTTCTGATTTTATTCTTTTGCAGGAGGCGGAGAAGAAAATTGGAAGGAAGTTCCAATTTTATTCCTTTACTGCGGAGAAGAAATTTGGAAGGGATATTTTTCATATTTCTTTAGAGGCAAAAGAATTTCCTTCGCAGAAGAATTGCCTTTGCTGGCTACTAGAAGAATATTCCACGGATTTGATTTCGGAGACGGCCAAATATTCCAAGAAAGAAAATTATCTTCTAGCTGCGAAAAAGAAAATTTAGCGCAGAAATATTTCAAAAATTTTCCAAGACTCAGAAAAGGCAAAGAAAGGGAACATGTTGGTGCACTCGAGAAAAGAAAAGTTTCTTTCTTGAAGGAAAAAGGAGCTTTTCTGGAAAGCGGAGATGGAGCTTTTTCTTGGAAGTTTAAGGAAAAATATTTATGGAAAACTTAATTAAAGGAAATACTTAATTAAGGAGACTTAATTAAGGGAATATTTCAATCCTTTTTCGGAAAGATTTTGTTGTTTTTCTGAGAAAATTAATTAAAGGAAATACTTAATTAAGGAAAACTTAATTAAGGAAACTTAATTAAGGTAATATTTCAATCCTTTTTCGGAAAGATACTGTTATTTTTCTGGGAAATTTAATTAAGGAATTATTTAAAATAGTGCACAATCCACATCGATACATAAGAAACTCCATGATATATTTCTTTTAAGAGGTTGGATATTCACCAAGGTGGAGATTTGTTGGGGATATGCATTTCTCCTAAAGAGGCTAAATATTCGCCAAGGTGGAGATTTGTTAGGTATGTCTCATAATACCAGAATTTGGAGTTTCTTAAAATAAATAGATGTCTCTTGAAATTTAGTTGGTTGGGGGGGGGG
>JXCR01070958.1:5676-20656 GCA_002079205.1 Phalaenopsis hybrid cultivar | reverse complement strand
ACGGAAAAGCTTTATGTGATTTAGGAGCGAGTATCAATCTTATGCATTTATCAATTTTTAAACGTTTAGATTTGGCAAAAATTTCCCCTACTATTGTAACTCTTCAGTTAGCTGATCGATCAATAACTTATCCAAAAGGAGTTATAGAAGATGTGTTAGTAAAAGTGGATAAATTTATTTTCCCTGTAGACTTTAGAGTATTGGATATGTAGAGAGATAAAGAGATTCTCATTATTTTAGGGAGACCATTTCTCGCAACAGGGAGAGCTGTAATAGATTCATAAAAAGGAGAACTAGTAATGAGTGTTAATGATCAAGAAGTGAAATTTAATATATCAAAAGCTATGAAATATCATGCAATAGAAAAATATAATGAATGTTTCAGGAGGGAAGTAGCTGATTATCANAAAATATAATGAATGTTTCAGGAGGGAAGTAGCTGATTATCAAAGTAATGAGCAGTTTAAGAATGAATTCAAAGATAAATTAAAGCAAGGAGAAATTTTTGATACTATAAATGAAGTAAAAGAAGAAGATTTAGATTATATTCAGGACAAATTTGAAGCATTAGACTTGCTATTAAATGATAGTAAAAATCTTATTCCTTCAAGTATTAAACCACCTGAACTTAAATTAAGGATATTACTTCCCATTTAAAATATATATTTTTAGGAGAGTCATCTACATTGCCTGTTATTATACTTCTAATTTAACTGAAATTTAGGAAGAAAAGTTGATAGAGATGTTGAAAAAGTATAAAAAGGCTTTTGGATGGACTTTAGCAGATATTAAAGGATTTAGTCCTTAAATTTGTATGCACAGAGTTTTATTAGATAACAATATGGACCTAATGCACATCCTTAGATAAGAATAAACCTAATAATGAAAGAAGTTGTTAAAAAATAGATTTTAAAGTGGTTAGATGTTGGAATTATATATCCTATTTCAGATAATGCTTGGGTAAGCCCAATTCATTGTGTTCCGAAGAAAGGAGGAGTGACTATTGATCAAAATGAGAAAAATGAATTAATACCAATAGGCAAGTAACTGGTTGGCAAATTTGTATTGACTGTAGAGAAACTAAATATGGCCACCAGAAAAGATCACTTTCCTTTGCCCTTTCTAGATCAAATGTTGGAAAGATTGGCTGGGAACAAATACTATTGCTTTTTAGATGGATATATTAGATATCACTAAATTCCAATTGCTCTAGAGGATCAAGAGAAAACAACGTTTACAAGCCCATATGAAACATTTGCTTTTCGTAGAATGCATTTTAGATTATGCAATGCACCTGCAACATTTCAAGGATGCATGCTATCAATTGTTAGCAATTTTATAGAGCATGGAATGGAAGTGTTTATGGATGATTTTCTATATTTGGGACTTCATTTAAGTTGTCTTAAAAATTTAGAAAGAGTTCTGGAGATATGTGAAAAAATCAAACTAATCTTAAATTGGGAAAAATGTCAAATTATGGTTGCAGAAGGTATTGTTCTTGGGCATAAAATTTCTGAAAAAGACATGGAAGTAGATCATGCAAAAATCCAAGCTATAGAAAAATTACCACCAACTAATAATGTTAAAGGGGTGAGAAGTTTTCTAGGACATGCTAGTTTTAATAGGCACTACATAATTTATTTTTCAAAAATAACTAAACCCTTATGCAAACTTTTAGAAAAAGATATGAAATTTGATTTTAATAAGGAATGCATAACAACATTTTAATTGTTAAAGAAAAAATTAATCACTACACCTATAATAGTACCACCTGACTGGGAGAAACCATTTGAAATAATGTGTGATGCTAGTGATTATGTTATTGGGGTTGTATTAGGACAAATGTATGATAAAAGTTTTAAAGTTATATATTATGCTAGTAAAACTCTAAATAATGCTCAAATTAATTATACTACTACTGAAAGAGTGTTATTAGCTATTGTTTATGCCTTTGATAAATTTATATTTTATTTAATTGGAACTAAATGTATAGTGCATACAGATCATTCTGCTATTAAATACTTGATGCAAGAGAAGGATGCTAAACAAAGATTAGTTAGATGGATACTTCCATTGCAAGAGTTTGATTTTACCATGATAGATAGAAAGGGGAATGATAATCAAATAGCTGATCATTTGCCTAGAATAGAAATAGAAATATTAACTAATTTTGCAAAAGAAATTTTAGAAAATTTCCCTAATGAACATTTATATAGTATTGATGAAATAGATGTACTGTGATATGCTGATATAGTAAACTATATTGTAAGTGACATTCTACCACATGATATTAAGAATTCACAATTAAAGAAATGTATCTATGATTTGAAAGACTATTTTTGAGATGACCCATATTTATATAAATAATGTAAATATTTAATTATTAGAAGATGTGTTCCTTATGAAGAAACTCAACAGACAATTGAAAGATGCCATGATTCTGAATTTGGAGGACATTTTGGAATAAATAGAACTGCATATAAAATTTTTCAAGATGGATTTTATTGGCCTACTATTTTTAGAGATGTTAATGAATATATTAAAACATGTGATAGATGTCAATGAGTAGGAAATATTTCCATAAGAGACGAATGCCTCTAAAATACACATTAGAAGTTGTAATTTTTGATGTGTGAGGATCAGATATTATGGGACAATTTATGCCTTCAATTGGAAGTTTTTATTTATTATTTGGTGTTGATTATATGTCTAAGTGGATTGAAGCTTTTGATGTGCCTAGATGTGACACTCGGAGTGTTTCTAGATTTTTAATTAAAAATATTTACAAGGTATGAAATGCCGAGAATAATCATTACTGATGGAGGATCTCATTTCAAGAACAAGGAATCAAAAAATTAATCAAGAAATATGATATAAGGTATAGATTCTCTACTGCTTATCATCCTCAAACTAGTGGTCTAGCAGAAATATCGAATCGTGAAATTAAACACATTTTAGAAAATGCTGTAAATCCTTATAAATTAGATTGGTCTGCTAGACAAGATACTGCATTATGGGCATACAAAACTGTTTATAAAACTCATATAGGAATGTCCCTACATAGATTGATTTTTGGAAAAACATGTCATTTACCAGTAGAATTGGAACATAAAGCATTTTGGGCTATTAAAGAATTTAGTTTTAATTTAAAGGATGTTGGTGAGAAAAGGTTTTTGCAACTCAATGAACTTGAGGATATTTGAAATGAAGCATATTATAATGCAAAAATCTATAAAGAGAAAATGAAAATATGGCATGATCGGAAGATCATTAAGAAAAAAATTGAACCTGGACAAGAAGTTCTACTATATAATACAAGATTGAGATTATTTCCCGAAAAACTAAAATCCAAATGGTTAGGACCATTTAAAGTGATTAAAGTCTATCATTATGGAACTATTGTTATTAATGATCCTAACACTGGAAAGATATTTAAAGTTAATGAGCATCGTTTGAAACATTAGTATGAAGGGCACATACCTTAATTTAAAGAAGTTTTAACTTTATGTTAACCCAACTAAACGAATGGTATGTCGGGCTGACGACGTTAAACTTAGCGCTTTGTGGGAGGCAACCCATACTTATATTGCTATGTATTACTATTTAGTCTGTTAAGTGTCTTATATATTAGTAGACAATAATCATACATAATTTCATTTATTATAAATTAAGTCAAATATTGGTATTGGAGGAAAATTTGGAATCAAATTGAATAAAAAAATGAAAATCTCAATTTTGGCCACTAGCGCCGACGACGCCCTATATAACAGACATCAACGTCGGCAGCGCCAATCAGGAGCGTCGACGGCGCCGAGTGTGGCTGAACGGTTTTAGACACTTTTGACAGGTTTTGGCGCAATTTCACTTTATAATAACCATCGGGATGAGTTTAAAAAGGCCTAGAAACTTCCTTGAACACCTAGTAACTTCTTATTTTCAGATTCCATGGCTTCTAATTCTAGAAGTACATTGAGGTATGGAGTTTTCAACAAAAGAAAGTTTATTAGTTTTAACGCGCAGCGATTATATGATAAAGTTATTACGAAGAGGAGATTGATCAAGGAAGAAGATTTGTTAATCATGGAGTGATCAATCCTACTGGTCTGATTGATAAAATCATTCTACAAAGGCATTGGGAAGTTCTGTGTCACACTACGTCTGCGGTTGTCGTACTTGTGGTGAAAGAGTTTTATGCAAACATACATGGAATTACTCAATGTGTAGTCTTCGTATGAGGTAAGGCTGTACTATGTACTCCTGCAAGGATTATTGAATTGTATATGATAGACAACATTCCAATCTATCATTATACAAATTTCATTCCTACATGAGATTTGATGCAAGATGTGTATAATCTTCTGACGGATGAAAGTGATATGTGGGAGATACTACATGAAGGACATGTTAGTTTCTCCACTTCTTTACTTATCAAATTTTGAAGCAATGACATTTCTTTATTGCTGTAAAATTACTCACCACTATGAAAATTAGTAGAGCCACCAAAGAATGTGCTTTTTTAATTTGCTGCATTCAAATGAAAAAACCCATTGATATAGGGTCCATTATATTTAAATCTATTATGGGTATCCATACTAATGGACCAATTTATGGACTTGGGCATCCATCTACCATCTTTTTGATTTGCAGTTAAGCCCAAGTTCCATATGAAAGTTGGAAAAAGACTTTATTACCTTGGGAGCCCATGATTCTTATAGATGAGAATTTTTGTGGAAATGGAAATGAAGTATTAGAAGCCATCATATATCAATCTTCACATGCTTCAACTTTATTAATACCACCAGCAGTTGGAAGTTCGTTTGCTTTGGAAAAGAAATTGAAGAAAGTTGAAAGGGAACTTCAGAGTATAATGAATGCAGTAGGAGATCTTAAATATCTTTTTGATCACCTAGATTAGAGAATGAAAGAAAATTTTGATCACATTGAAACTTTTTAAGCAGGAGTGGTTCGGATGTTTAAAGAAAATTGGTGGATCGAAGAAAATTTGATAGATCAATTTCCGTACCGATCCTTCTACAACATATATGTTCATTACCAATCTATGGGAGATATTAGAGGAGGAGAAAGCACTGAATAAGAGGCGTAATAATTGAAGACTTTAAATTCTCTATCTATTTTAGAACATTATATATAATTAGTGTAATTGTGTGGATTTATTTTGGTTTTATTCATTTTTTTTACTTTAGAATTCTGAATTTTGATTATGTGTATAGTTTTGTGACAGCGTTTAGTGTTGTAGTTTGATTTCGATGCTGATTTGTAATTAGTTTGTTAAATATGTGTGATTGTGTGATTAAAAAATGTGCTTGTAAAAAGAGTACTTTCATAAATAAAAGTTGGTTTGTTGTTGTTTGTGAAAATTTGTGTTGGTGAAATGTTTTGTTTTGTGAATTATTGTTAGATAAAAAATTGTTTTTAAAATACTAAAAATTTTGGAGTAAGTTGATAGGAAACTGAAAATTAAAAAAAAATCAAAATATGAAATTTTTGGGCCTTCAGCGACGATGGCGCCCTCTACCCGACAACAGATTTTAACCCCTAAAAATTTGCAATTTTTACTCTGGCCACCATTTTTACGCTTAAGTCATCTTCAACTTTCGGTTTGGGTGGCTAAGGCGTGATTGTGGTAGGATTTGAGGAGATTTAGAGGCTAAAAGACTTTGGATTTCATCTTTTCTAGGTAAGAGCTACACTTTGAACAAAAAAATTTTGATTTTCACTAAAGATTTATCTCACATTGCATGGATCCGAACGTATAAATATTTTTTTTTGAGAAATTATTGAGAAAATCCTTTGGTGATGAACTCTTATATAGTGAGTTGAAGTTTAAAATGTTTTATATTTTGATTTTTTGACTTTTAGAATTTATTCAGATTTTTTTAAATTTTCTAGATTTGCTATGGCACCTAGATCGAGCAAAAGGAAAATAGAATATGAAGAACAAAAATTTGTTAGTTTCAAAGTGAGTGATTGATTTCATCGTTTGCAGAAAAATAATAAAGTAATTCAGGACTGAGGTTTTAAAAATCCAGGAGGAGAAGTTGAACGTTTGATTATTGCTCGGCAATGGGAAAACTTCTTCTATTTTACTGTCGATACGACAATTGGGATTGTAATGGAATTTTATGCCAACCTTCTTAAAGCTTCTGATGATTATGTTTTTGTTTGTGGGAAAAGGGTAGAATTTAATCCAAAGAAAAAAAATGAGTTTTATTCTGTAGAAGATGTGTATAGATGTAAGTAACATTATTTTGCTATGACAGATCAGGCTTTAGATGAAGATATTTCTTTTCTGACTAGTGAGAAAGGGGCTTGGAAAATAAAAAATGGAGTTAAAGTTAACTTTCCCCATACTAGTCTAAATGTAGTAGGCTTGATAATATTTTATTTCTGGAAGAATGATTCCGACGAACCATCATAGTGAGGTGACCAAAGATAGAGCCATCCTGAACTACTGTATTCAGCAATTTATGGACATAAATGTGGGCTATCTTATTTATATGAAAACTTGATCTATTGCTTTGGGAGAGATTTCTACTGGATTGGCACACCTTGCACTTATTTACACACTTTGTTAGCAAGAAGGGGTTGATTTTAGATTTGATGAGGAGAGGATTGAGCCTCAGAGATCTATTGGCCTGCAAACATCAAGATATATGAATCTCATGTTGAATGGATATCTGGCAGTAAGGCTAGAGATATTCCTTCTAGCTCTAGGGATATTCCTTCTACCTCTCATGGACCTACTTCTAGTGACCCCAACAACAGAGAACTTTTGGATCAGATGATGATACAACAGAGAGATATTTTAAGGATGGATTATAGGATGCATAATATGAAAGCCAGAAATGCTCACACAGATGAGTTGATTCGTAAAAAAATTGAGTATGATGCTTCTTATGATGATGATTTAGTTAGACACCTGAGGGGAGAACATTCAGTTCAGTTCCCTG
Source organism: Phalaenopsis hybrid cultivar (assembly GCA_002079205.1). Classification (NCBI taxonomy): domain Eukaryota; kingdom Viridiplantae; phylum Streptophyta; class Magnoliopsida; order Asparagales; family Orchidaceae; genus Phalaenopsis; species Phalaenopsis hybrid cultivar. Next base: position 13,685 of record JXCR01070958.1, on the reverse strand, counting down.
TTCACCTTGTGTTTACTCCATATAAGCAACATAAGTTGGATGTAGATGAAGACAAAGATGATATTGATTAATGATCTTTTTGTTTGTTTTTTTGTGTTTGTATTGTGTAATTGTATTGTTTGTGTTGTGATTTTTTTTAGACTTTCTTTGTTATGTTATGCGAAAATGTAATTTGGAAGACTGTTTTCATTTTTAGAATTTAGTTTAGTTCTGTTGTTATTTTCAACACTTTGTTTTGTTTTGTGATTAGCTCTTTCTCAGCAAATTTTATATGTATTATGTGCAATTTAATATTTTTAGCCTTGTAATTTTCATTTTAGCACCTGCATTATTTTCAAAATTTATGTTCAAAAATCAGAATCTCCAATAGGTATAAATTTTTTTAATGTATTTAATGCTTTCTTTTACCCTTCAATTTTAAAGCTCTTCATGTAAAAATCTTTTAAAAATTTAAGTTTGGGGGGGGTGGGGTGAAGAAGAAAAATCATTTTTAGAAAGAGAGAAATAACTTAATTTTATTTGTCCTCACTTAATTATATTTTCAAAACGTAAATTTAACATGACCTTTGGTATTAGGAGTTAACTTTGGATAAATATATTTATGTTTCTAAATATACAGTAATTTTAAGTAAAAATTTTCAATAATAAAGGTTAATTCTAGGGGCTAAGATATTTTGTAACAGTGAATAAGACTATGTTTGTCTATTTTTAGTAATGGAAATTTATATTTTTGAAGTATTAAAAGTCTTAAGAGATTCATGTAAAAAGAAAAGAATTGAACTTTATGAAATCTTTAAGTTAATATAAATTTGTTAAGTGAAGAAATGTAAAAAATTTTTAACTTTAAGAAGAGGATGGTGAAGTTCAAAATCATTACAGGCTATCCATATATAGTAATCCTGACATATATAAAAAAAGGAGAAGAAAAGAAAGAAAAAAAAGAAAAAGGGGATTAAAAATGTTCCTAAAAAATGAAAAAGAAACAAAAATATGGGGAGAAGCTTCAGGAGATGTCTAACTAAAAATTGGATTCACTTGAATAAACTAAAGGAAAAAGAATTGAACACATTTTTTAAAATTTTTATTTGAATGTTATCTTAATTATTAATAAAGTTTTAAGAAGATCTTTTTCATATGAATTTGCTAAGTGCTTTATTATAACAAATTGCAATTTTTCTTGAAAGAAATAGAGGATCAGAAACCTTAGGCTTAATTATTGAATGTGTTTACACCTTTAGTATTAACTGGAGTTGTTTTCAATTTTTCTTAAGTTATATCATTATATTTGGAAAACTAAAATATGGCAGTCTAAAAGTTAAGGTCTTTATCATAAGTCATATTTTTCTTATGTAGTAAAGGAGTTACTTAAGGACAAGTAACATGTAAGTTTGGAGGATTTTGATACACAAAAAGTATATGCATTTTTAGACCCATATTTTATACCTATTTTTGATGATATTGCACTTTAATGGAAGGTATTTTGATGATTTTTTGAAGGTTATTGATTTTTAAGGCTTAAAGAAAAAAGGATGAAATTTAGAGTCAAAATGACATTTTTGAAGAAATGCTCAGCGCCGAAGGCACATAACAAATTAATGCAAAGACTTTTTTTACTGAGCGCCGATGGCGCCAAAGGCGGTGCAGATCCCTTTTTTAGAAGGTTCGATATATTTGTACAATTTTTCGAAGAGTTTTTGGAGGCACCTCTTGGAGAACCAACCTTGGGCTCAATTTGGGGCCGAATTTCATCAGAAAATGCACTCTACGTTTTTCACTCCTCTACTTTCTTTTTTCGCCCCACATCATTCCATTCCACTTCCATATTAGAGTCAATTAGTGATTTTGCTTTCATAGTTTAGAGTTTTTGTGGTGAGATTAGTGTGAAACTTTCTGTAAGAGTATTGGAGAAGGAAAAAAGCGAGAGATATCTTCTTCCTACATTTCTAAGGAAAGGCTACAAAAGATTTTCTTTGAGAAAGAGTTTTCAGATAAGTATTGTTTGTTTATCAATGTTGTGTGAACTTTCTTTATATATGAAATTTGTATTTTGCTCTTTCTTTCTCATGAAGTCTGAGTAGTTCCCTCTATCTTTCTCCCTACTTTAAGATATGGTGAAATAAAGAGATAATATGAATGTGTAAATATTAAATTGAAAAATAATTTTATTCTATTGGCTACTTTTGCTTCAAATACCTAAAGATGATGTACCTGCAATAAAAACATGAAAATACCCTTCTTTAAAGTGTAATATCACAAAAAATAAGCATAAAATGTATACTTAAACAACATATGGTTTATATAAAAGCATATGACTTAAGATAGAAATTAACTTATAACTTCTATTCTTTAGTTTAATAAATAAAATAGTTAAATTTAAGAAAAACTTTAATAACTTAGATTTAAAATCTAAGTCTAAGAGATTTTAGTAATCAAATTTAAGATTTTTGTATCTCTATTTATTTCAAGAAGAATTGTAATTTGTAATATCAGGGATACTTAGAATATTCATATGAAAAACAACTTCATGAAAACTTTACTAATAATGCTACTAATACTCCAATATAAGTTTAGAAAGTGTAATAAAGCCTTTTCCTTAAGTTGATTCAAGTGAAGCTAATTTTTTATTAGGCATCTCCTCAAGCTTCTTCTCACTCATTTTTCTTCTCTTTTCTTTTCCTTTTATTTTTCTTTATTTTTTTACTTTTAGGATCTTTTCAATCCTTTCTTTTCTTTTTTCTTTTTCAAGTGAGGATTACTATATCTCGATAGCCTTTAATAGTTTTGAGCTTCATTATCCTCATCTTAAAGTCAAAACCTTACCTTTCTTCAGTTTATAAATTCATATTAGTTTATAATTTTCATAAAGTCTCATTCTTTTCTTCTTATATGAAACTCTAAAATTCTCAACACTTCAAAAATACAATTTCCTTTACTTTAAATAGAAAAACATAGTCTTATCCTATCATACCAAATATCTTTTAACTTTAGAATTGACCTTCATTATTAAAAACATTTTACCTAAATTTACTATAATATTCATAAACATAAGTAGTCATTTAAATTTAAATCTTAATATCCCAGGCCATGTTAAATTAAAATTTTAAAATATAGTTAATTGAAGACAGATAAAGTTTAGTTTACACCTTTTAAAAGAAATTTTCTTCCCCCCAAACTTAAATTTTTATGTAAGTTTAAAGATGTTTTAGTACAAAATTCAGTTAGTGAAAGAAAATAGTAAATGCATAAAAATAACAACTAACCTATATAGGATTTCTAACTATGAAACTAGGCCTCGTATACTATAGGTACTAATTTTAAAAATACATACAGAATTTAAGAAATTATATATTCTGAAGAGTTTGTTGAGAATAAAAAAACAAAAATAAAAACTGAAAAATACTAAAAATGCAAAAATAGTAAAAATCAACAGTTACTGTTACAATTTTAAGTTCACAAAACATAATGAAAGTATTTATGACAGCAGTTTTAAATGTTTACCACTTAACATCCAATCAACATAACAAAGAAACAAACAACCAAAAAAATAAACTAAACTCCTAAACCTATCAATCTTCATCGCCTCCCTCATCATCATCATCATCTTCTCTTCTTCTTCTTCATATTCATCATTAATAGGAGCATAAAGAGTAAAGTTAGGGAAAGTAGGAAATTCCACATTGGATTAACTTTTAAGATATCTAATCATAGCTTCCTCAAAAACTATATCATGTTGAACTCTCCTCTGCTTATACTCATGGTTATAAGCATTTCTCGCTCTAATTTCTCCAATTTGGTTCTGAATATTAACTATATCAAATTGTTAAATCATGAGTTAGTCCATAATGTTCTCAAGTGATGCGGAGCGAGAAGTAGATGCCCCTGCAGCTGATGTAGTGGGTCTATCACTACCTCCACCCCTCGTCTGAACAAATGATTCAACCCTCTAAACTGTATGCTTCCTAATAGGATTTTGTGGCTGTAATCTTTCCTCATTTCTATGGGACTCTACTCATGATTGCTCACACAGAGTGAAAATCAGAGCAGGGTAACCCAATCCACTAGCTGTAGAGCTCTTAGCTATGCTCCGTGCATGATGAACTATGACAGCAACAATATCTATTCCTTTCATGTTATGAATGCAATAATTTAATACAACTTTATCCCTTATTACATCGTCCAGATGATTTGTAGGTAGTAATTTAGCAGAGATGAAGTGGCGCTATACCTTTGACTGAATAGTCAACATGGAACCAGAGAAGTTAACTTTCTTATTATTTTTAATTCTCCATTCTCCTCTTCCATTAGTCAGATAGACAATCACTTCATCTAGTGATGAATCAATTTTCATGAATGCAGCGTATTCATCATGGAATACATTCCTCAGCCCATAAAAACATTGATCCTTTCTCCAGAAAATTCAACTTGCTTACCTCTTACAAGGATGTGATCGTCATCAGTGAACCTCAAGTTGGCATAAAAATCCTGAATCATTGGTACAATCGCTACTGCACCGAAGTAGCAAAACCATTCCTAATTTCTTGAGATGATCGATCTCCTTAATCTCACCACCTGGGTTAGCAAATGCCAGTTCTTAAATCAATCTTCTTGATTCTATTTGAGTGTTATAACTATGTTGGGTCTGGAAATTGACAAATCTTCTTGTATCAAAATTGTCTGACGACCTTTCTCCATTTATTTGTAGAGCCATTTAAAGTTCTATGAAAGTCCAAATAATATACAAATAAATTAAAAAATAAAAAATCAAATTTCCCAAGTAAGATTATTTGGTAAGAAACTTTTCTATATGAGCTTTCTTCAAGCTTTTTCATCAAAAATCCTAAATTTTGGATTTTCCATAATGTAGGAAAAATCCTTGCTGAAAATAAAAAATTTCTAAGTTAAAGTGAAGCTCTTACCAAGAGAAGATGAAATCTAAAATTTTTGGCCTCCGAAATCTTCTCTATCGCACTCAATGTGAAGCCCTGGGTTAAGTTGAAGAGGTAGGTGATGACTCAAGCTATAAAAATGGAGTTTTACAGTGATTTTACAGTTTTTAAGGCAATATGGATTTTTAGGAATTTGGCGCATCTTGACCAAATTTGGCACATCATACGCTGACTCTCTGTAAATTGGCGCATTTTGCGCAAATGCCTTAATCTCTTAAGATTTCATTTTCTATGGAAATCTGCTATGCATTGCTTTACATATGCCTTAAATTAACTTAAATGAACTTTTATAATCATAAATAAACTTTTCTCTAACACTAAATCTTCATAAACAACACAAAAACTCACTTATATAAATAAAATCCTCACTATTACAAACTAGCATTTTTTAAGCCAACAAACATCTAATTAATTATCCAAAGAAAACCAAACATCCTAACACTAAAATCTAAACATCAAAATACCAAACTCAAACATAGATAGAGTTCAGCAATAAAAGTTAATGCGATCCAACATAACAAAGCAACTAAAACTAGGAGTACTAAACAAAACATTCGGTGCATAGATTAAGTTCAAACATCTTCTTCAGTATCATCCTCCTGGATATCTCCCATAGATTGGTAGTGTACATACAAGTTATAGAAGGGTCAATAAGGAAACTCATTAGTTGAATCCTTCTCAATCCAAGCATGTTTCTTGAACATACGTTTCAAACAATCTTGAATACAACCCATATAATCAAAATGTTATTTTAGTCTCCAAATTAGTGATCCAACATTTCAAAAATATTCCCAATTGCATGCATAAGATTCTGCACCTCTTTTTCTATCTTCTTAATTATTTTCAACAGTGCATTTCAAACTAAAGTAAGGCTAAATAGGTGATGAATTATTGGATGCTTGATCCATCAAATCATTCATATCTTTCTCATTTCCCATTCCAATACAGTTGTAATAGAATTCTAGATCCATCAGTTTCTAAGGAAGAAGCACTTTTCCCAACTCTCATAAGATACTTGCGATTGACTACACAGTAAGAAAATAGTGGATGAATGTCCTAGTCTAGAAGTAGATCCATTGAAAATGAAACCCAAAATTGATTTCACAGTTATTGCTCCAATGTCAACATGTTTTCCAGGTTGAATACAGATGTTCAAAATAGCACTCTCCTTAGTTACCTTACTGATTTTCATAGTATGAAGTATTTTCGATGCATTAAAGATGTGTCATGCCTTACAAGCAGAATTTAAGAATGATGAAGAAAAGCCTTACATTTCCATCATCTCTAGCCTCCAAATTTGCATCTTCATCTGTAAGGTATCGATAGAGTTCGTTCAGATTATCTCTCATAGGGGTGGAATTTGCGTAGTGGCAAATAGGCACATTTTCAATCTTAAACATCTCGTTTATTCTTGAAGGAGGGAATTGCACAAATCTGCCCACACATAGATAATTCCTTGGTTGATTCCATGTAGATTTGCATAAAACTTTTTCACCATAAGGACAACTACAATAGCAGTAGTGTAATAGAGCACTTCCGAGCGTCTCTGCGCAATAATCTCTTCCACTCGAGTATTCGGTGTGTTGAATCCTTGATTCACAAAGCTCCTTTCTTTGATTAGCCTTTTCTTCACTAGAACTCGATCATGCAACTTTTGTGCATCAAAACTGAAAAAAATTATCTGGTTGAAAATTCCAAATCTAGTAGATGTTTTAGAGTGGGATGCCATTGAAATTGAAATATAGTGACTCTTCCCTTGTTTTCCCACCAAAAATGGACTTTGGAATCAGTTTTTGGGAGTTATAAGGAAAATAACCTGCCAAAAACTGCCTTTTGAAATCTTTTAAGTTATTTTCATCGCTAATCTGACACATCATGCTCCAATTTCAAAAAATTTGCCATTTCGATTTCGATCCAAAAAATTCTCAATTCTTCCATATAATTAGGTAAATAAAGATGTTTTTTTAAATTATCTCAATTTTAAATTTCTCAAATACATGGACTTTATAAAAAATCAAATATAAATATACATAAATATTTCGAACAAAAACACAAAAGCAAAATAAATAACGTTAAATATGGGTTGCCTCCTGCAAAGTGCTTGGTTTAATGTTGTCAGCCTGAAATTCTCAGTATTTATTCTGGATGACCCAACATTACAGTCTATTTGAAAATTGGTCATTGACCATCAAAATATTGTTTTAATCTATGCCTATTTACTTTAAATATCCTTCCATTCTTAGGATCTTCAATATTAATAGCTCCATAGGGATAGATTTTTACAAATTTAAATGACCCTTTCCACCTAGACTTCAGTTTTCTATGAAATAATTTGAATCTTGTATGTATAATTTCCTATCCATGTTCAAGTTACTTTTTTATTATCTTTCAATCATTCCATTCATTCCATTCATTCATTTTATTTTATAAATCCTAGCATTATCATAAGATTCATTCCTAATTTCTTCATGCTCATTCAATTGCAATAATCTTTTCTTACCAACTTCTTTCAAAATGAAATTGAATTCCTTTATAGCCCAATAAGCTTTATGTTTCAATTCTACAGACAGTGAAAAGTCTTCCAAAAAATTAATCTATAAGGGGACATTCCTATAGGAGTCTTATATGCTGCCTTGTATGCCCATAATGATGTATCTAATCTAGCTGACCCATCCATTTTTATAGGATTTACACTTTTTTTCCAAAATTCTCTTATGTTCACGATTAGATAATTATGCCAAACCACTTGTCTAGGGTTGATAAGCGGTTATAATTTTATGCGTTCTATTATATTTTTCTACCAATCTTGTAATTGTTGCATTTCTAAAATGAGATCCTCGATCAGTAATAATTACTCTTGGCATTTCATATCTTGTAAAAATATCTTTAATTAACAATTTTGAAACACTCCGAGTATCACATTGAGGTAAAGTGATTGCTTCAATCCATTTTAAAACATAATATGTTGCAATATATATATATATATATATATATATATATATATATATATATATATATATATATATATATATATATATATATATATATATATATATATATATA
>JXCR01070947.1:40867-64694 GCA_002079205.1 Phalaenopsis hybrid cultivar | reverse complement strand
CTGCCCTAATAAGACATTTTATGGATTTGGGATCGAGTTTACTTTGAGTGGGGGCAGTGTTCTGAATAATGGTTGTGCGCCTAAATATTTTGGGATCTGAAGTGAAGCCGATTGGCGAGAAAGCATAACATCAAGACAGCTATGGGGGTTCAGAAGTTGTGAATTTTAGAGGGGACTATTTATGAGATATGTGATAGTCAGTATGACATCATTCCAAAAGCGTTTCAGGACATGTGATGTAAACATTATAAAGCGAGCAATCTTAAGGAGATATCAGTTTTTCCTCGGTTACCTCATTTTGTTGAGGAGTGTCCGTACGCGGGCGATGATGGAAGATGTCTTTACTAAGAATTCACCCAAAATAGAGTTAAAAAACTCATGACCATTGTCGTTCTGAAGGAACTGAATTGGAGGTTTGAATTAGGTCAAAATAAAGGGGTCGAAGTTTTTGAAGGTGACGAAAACTTATGATTTGTCTTTTAAAATATAGACCCATATCATCTGAGTATGGTCATCAATCAAAGTAGTTGGCAGTGTCAAAGGGTCCCCATACATCATTGTGAATGAGTGAAAAAGGAGTGGAAGGTGTGTAAGTGTGGGATTGGTGATGAACCCGATGATGTTTGGTTAACTGACACGTCTCACAATTAAAACTAGAATGACTTTTATTAGAAAACATCAATGGACACAAATGTTTTAAATACTAAAAATTAGGATGACCTAAGCGACAATGCAACAACATAATGAGACATTTAATGACTCGGGATAAATTACAACTACCAAGTGGTTTGTTCTCATTCTTCATGCTTTTTTTTTTTTGAAATAGTAGAGTCTGGCTACTCGCTCAGCAGTTTTATCATCCTCGAACGATGATCCTGAAAGATACGAACATCGGGAGAGAAATGAGTAACACAATCAATGTCATACGTCAACTTACAGATAAAATGTTACATTTCAATAGTGGGACATGTAACACAGATTCCAGAATTAGACTAGTCGTTAGAACAACACACCTTTACCAGTAATGAAACTATCAAAGTCATCTTCAATTATGATTGTTTTTTTTCAGAACATGGATACTATGTCGAGAAAGTTTTAAAGCATCCAATCATGTGANAGTCGTTAGAACAACACACCTTTACCAGTAATGAAACTATCAGAGTCATCTTCAATTATGACTGTTTTTTTTCAGAACATGGATACTATGTCGAGAAAGTTTTAAAGCATCCAATCATGTGGTCAGTGAAGCCAAAATCAATGATCCATAGATTAGAGAAAGTTTGGGAGCATCCAATCATGTTCTCCTTTTCTCAATTTCCATTTGTCGAGTCAGTTTATGGAGGTTCTCGGATCATACCTATGAGGTAATTGAATTTCTCGCGCCCCTTGATGAATAAGGACACCACTTGGGACCATTGGAGAAAATTATCGTTGTTTAGTTTGTGAGTTGTGATCAAGAAGTCCATGTTGATTTCTAGTCCTCGGGTCTGCACTGGAACAGTGGTTTGAACGGAGGTTGGAGTCGAATCTTCGGTGAAATCAAGAATGCTTTCTGAGGATGGCTTAGTGCTAGAGGAGTTCGCCATGATTCCAACTGAGCCAAAGGAGATGTGGTTGGGATTTCGAGACATAACCGAATTTGAACTGTAGGTCACCGACTGACGAATAAAAATGCAGGTAATCCAGAAAATTACAGGTGAAAACAAGCGTCAGAGAAAACAACCGGGAGGACCTGCAAGGAAGGCCAGTGGGAGAATCTACATTGCAAGGAGTTTGGCGACTACAGGAGAGGCCAACGGTTGTCAAGGAGGCCGGTAATTGTTGGAGACAACTCGAGAGGGCCGGTGGCTGCAGGAGATAGCAGGGAAGGGCCGACATCTAGGAGTCCCTACGGGAGATCCTACAGTGAAGGCTGAGGGTGGCTAGGATCTAGGGTTTGAACCCAGCTCTAATACCATGTTGAAATATTGAAGTAGAGCAGCATATCTTATTGATAGAAATAGGGGTATATAAACCTCTATTACAAGGGACACTCATAAGAAAATAATNAAGGCTGAGGGTGGCTAGGATCTAGGGTTTGAACCCAACTCTAATACTATGTTGAAATATTGAAGTAGAGCAGCATATCTTAGTGATAGAAATAGGGGTATATAAACCTCTATTACAAGGGACACTCATAAGAAAATAAATAAAAACAGAATAAAGATGAATAGAAAAACAAATAAAATAAATAATATAAATATCTGCATATTAATGACGGCTATGGATAGCCGTTATTATTCTAATATTCTAATATGAATTTATTTTAGCATGTAATCTCTATATTCAAAGGCCCTTATATCTGTATATCATCAGCACTTTGGTTTTTCTTAAGGAATATATCTTTTTTTCTGCAATACCTAATCAATCTTGTGGTTTTCCCCATTGTTTTATTGATAATTATTACTGATTTATGTCAATGCTATTTGACGTGTTTTCTAATGGGAATTGTTTGAAAGGACTAACCGCCGCTGCAAATGAAACAGTCCAAATGGATTTTCAAAATTCCAAAGAGAAGTTATTTGTGATCCATGATGATTCTTTTGTGCTACTTTGTAGGACCTGGGTTTTTCTTTGGTTTAGTTTAGTCTGTTTCATGCTTAACATGTTTCTTTTGCAGCTTTGAACTATAGTCTTGTCTGAATGTTCCGTGTTAAAATGAACTGCTTCCTCATGACATTTGGTACGTTCTTTGTTTTGCAGATAGGTCATGCTGGTTTTTCTGCACCTACTCCGATCCAAGCACAATCATGGCCAATCGCTTTGCAGGACCGTGATATTGTCGCTGTTGCTAAAACAGGATCAGGCAAAACATTGGGTTATCTTATTCCGGGTTTCATCCATCTTAAGCGCCTGAATAAAGATGCTAGAATGGGCCCGACTGTTCTGGTTTTGTCACCAACCAGAGAATTGGCGACTCAAATACATGATGAAGCTACTAAGTTTGGAAAATCTTCACGAATTTTATGTGCTGTAAGTTTCTATACTGTGACCCAGTCTATCAAATTATCAACTTCCCCTAGTAAAAGATATTTATATTGCCGTACTATAGGAATTTACAGTTGTGTCCTTATATCCCATTGTTTTGANTCGATCATTTCTTTTGAGCATAATATCGTCGACATTGAAGATAATAATAGCAATTTGGCCATTGAATGAATGTTGAAAGAAGAGATTGGTCCCCTCACTTGAGGTTGAGTTGGGAAAATTGGGATTTTTTTCAAAAAATGAGACATTAACACTCACATAGATTTTGTTTGTGATAGGAACCGATACCCTTTTTGAGTGGTGGACTGCCCTAATAAGACATTTTATGGATTTGGGATCGAGTTTACTTTGAGTGGGGGCAGTGTTCCGAATAATGGTTGTGCGCCCAAATATTTTGGGATCCGAAGTGAAGCCGATTGGCGAGAAAGCATTACATCAAGACAGCTATGGGGGTTCAGAAGTTGTGAATTTTAGAGGGGACTATTTATGAGATATGTGATAGTCAGTATGACATCATTCCAAAAACGTTTCAGAACATGTGATGTAAACATTATAAAGCGAGCAATCTTAAGGAGATATCAGTTTTTCCTCGTTTACCCCATTTTGTTGAGGAGTGTCCGTACGCGANAGGTTGATGCAAATCTGAATTCTTTGATACTGTTTGAGATCACTTTTGTTTTATATTTATTTCTTTTTTTTTTATGTTTTCTTTATGTTTTGATTTGAAATAAAATATGATTGACATGTTGATTAAAATATGGTTATTTTTTAAAGCACTCAAAAATATGTGAAAGCTATTTCAAGTGTTTTCAAATATATGTTAATTTTCTTTTAGAAATAAAAAATAATACATATAAAAACACTTTAAACGAATATCTTTTTAAAAACAAAATAAAAAATAAAAATAAAGACAAGAAAAAAAACAAAATTGATCTCAAACAAGCTATTTAAATTTTGTAATCCAGGTTGCTAGTGGTAACTATTCAAGCTATGTTCTTTTCATCTTTGCAAAAGCAATGCATGTCACATGTGGCCTGCTTATCTGTTTATTGTAATATTCTTCATTCATTTATAGCTTTGCAAATGCGCTCAGTTAAATTGAGGAATTTGTAACTATCTAAAACTTGAAACTTAGATTTGCATTTTTATTATATATTCCTTAAGAATTTTGCAGGCAATAAGATGGAGGTGATGTGATATCACTATTACCTTTTCTTTTTCCCAGATTTGTGACTGATTATGATTTCCCCACTGGGGTTGAATTCTTTTTCCCAGGTTTGTGATTAATTATGATTTCCCTACTGGTGTTGAAGACTATGTCCACAGAATTGGAAGAACTGGTAGAGCTGGTGCAACTGGAGTGGCTTACACATTTTTTTGTGACCAGGATTCGAAGTATGCCTCAGATCTCGTTAAAGTGTTGGAAGGGGCAGATCAACAAGTTCCTTCAGAGCTACGGGACATGGCATCCCGCAGTGGTTACGGAACAAAATTCCGACGGTGGGCGTCTGATTCCAGTTATGGCTATAATGATCAGGGCTCTTCACAGGACAGGTTTCTAAATAAATATTTACTTTAACCACTCAAAAATTTCTTCTTTGCTTCAATTCGATAACAATATTTGCATAACGTTGCATCATTCTATGGTTATCACGTTTGTGGTTCTTGTTATCTAAGTAGTTCTTATCATTGTTTATATTTGCTCATTTAAACGCTAGTAATCTTTCTGAGCTACATTGTTGCTTCTCATGCAAATTGATATAAATTAGCTTTCCAGTTCCTTTGCTGAAAATGCTGTTATCTGCACATATTTGATGACATTTACAGATACTCTCTTGGACGTCAGGATCAAGATAGTAATGGTGATCACAGAAATGAGCATCATAGAAACTATGGGGGAAATGGTGGTGGTGACAGCGGTGGCTGCTACCTTAGTTTCAGTCCAGGCCCGACTGACGACGATGGTGGATATCGTAGTCGAAGCCGAAGCCAAAGCCCTAATCACAACAGCTTCAGTGAAGCAGCACCAAGCCAGAATGATGCCTGGACTAAAGCTGCTAATTCAGGACGGTAGCTGTGGGAGCCATATGGCAGAAGAAATTTGATCACGACGATCTGTTTAGCTTGACATGGATGGTTTTGCCGCCTTGCTTCTTTAGGTAAGCTAGGCTCTCTAACATGCATTTTTTTTGTATAGTTCTTTTTGCACATCATACTGCTTTTTATGATCAGGAAGTTCACTTTTTGTGTCAAATCTGAAAGGGCAATGGGTCTCACTTGTATACGGGCTCTTATAGGATGAAGTCCCTGAAAGTTTATCAATTTTGTTTTGGCCGATACGCCTTAGCCAACTGTTTGTTTGCTTGTCCATATGGGCTTTTATTTGCTGATTTAGTGGTATCTTTTTAGTTTAAGGGTGAAGGGGTTTTAGTAATGTGAGTTGGGCTGATTTCTCGTAAAAAATATTGACTTATCTACAATATTATTTATTTATGAGTGATAATTCATAAATTATTTTATGTTAATTTTAAATTTGGAAGGAATAACCTTTTTTGTTGCGAAAACAACAACGACAGCAATAACCTTTTTGTTGCGTGCTGGAATATTCACGGTGGTGTAGTATTAAATTAGCTTTTAGCGTTGTATGAGAAGTTGGCGCGCGCACAGATGATAGAGAAGTAATAGGAGGAGACACCATGATTTTTTTACGTGAAAAATCTTAGAGGGAATATATCCACTAGATAATTGTGAGTACATAGGCTAACTCTTCTAGAATTAGGAAAGATTGAATTGCAGAAGTACAATAATGGCCCTGTTTTTATAGTTGTATATGAGCTACAACAAATGTAGTTCTTGATGTTGTAATAGCCTTAGCTTGTCGTGGGGTTTGTAATTGAAAGTCGTAGTAGTTTTTGGCTATATAGGTAATTGTAGCTTCAGGAATGTCAGTTGGCTATATAAGTTGTAGTGGAGAGTTGTATTAACGTTAGTTGGCCACCAAGGCTGTAGTTGAAAGTTGCAGTAGCAGTGAGTCAGGTAGATTGTAATTGGAAGTTACCTGAGTTGTGAGTCACGTCACATATACCTCAATAGTGAGCTGCCATAGCGTTAGTTGGTCACTAAGGTCATAGCTGAGGTTTGTAATGACAACAGTCGGCCATGTAGGCCGTAGTAGAGGTTGCACTGATGTCCATAGGCCATAGTTGTTGGAGTTAGAAGTTACATGAGTTATGAGCCACATAAGTTGTGGTGATGAACTACAATGAAGTCTTTAGGCTATAGAGTTTGGAGTTGGAAGCTGCAATAGTGTACATAGGCCACGAAGGCACATGAAATTGTGAGTCACGTGTAGTTGGTCATATAGGCCATAAGGGTGAACTACAATAACTTTTGTAGGTCACAGGGACCAGGGTTGGAAGCTATGTTAGCTGTAAGCCACATAGATCGTAATTGGTCACACAGACCGTAATGGTGAGCTACAATAGTTTATGTAGGCCATAGAGATTAGAGTTAGGAGCTGTAATATTGTTTGTAGGCCACAGAGGAGTGCGAGCTATGAGCCACGTAGCCCGTAGTTGGTCATATAGGTCATAAGAATGAGCTGCAATAACTTTTATTGGCCACAATGGTCAGAGTTAGAAACTGTGTGAATTTTCAGTTGTGTAGGCCGTAGTTGATCACATATGTCGTGATGGTGAGCTACAATAATATTTATAGGCTATAGAGGTTGGAGTTGGGAGCTGCAATGATATTTGCAAACTACAGAGAGACCGGATTTGGGAGCTGCATGAGTTGTAAGTCACGCAAACCTAAGTTGATTACATGGATGACATGGGAGTTGGACGCGCCCCAACCCCCCTCCCCCTCTTTTTGAGACTCAAGGTACAATCCCGTGCGCGATGGGAGACGGGTTGTTAGCTTCTTTTTCCTTTTATAAATTCTTTCCTATTATTCTTCATTTTAGACATTTTATATTTATGTATGTATTAGAGTTTGGGTTTGTATTTTTTCCATGTGTTTTGATTTGGGCAGCCGCCGATGTCCGTTTTTTTCTCTTCGAGAGCTGTATCTGAGGGTCTGGGTGGTGCTCCGACTATATCCCTCTCCGAAGTGGTGTTTATCTTCCCCTACCCCTTCCGCATCCTCCCACATTGCTCTTGACTGCTACATACCTGCTGCAACCATCTGAAAAAGCTATCATGTTGTTTCTTTTTGTAGTTTTCTACCTTCTAGCTGTTGCTGCTTGCTGTTGCACCATCCTGCAATCCCCTGCTTGTTATCCAGTCGTCGCAGGCCAATTCTAGCTTGCTGCTGCACCCTCCCACTACCCCATTGTTGATTGTCGCACCTTGTCACTTGTTGTCCAGCCATCACACCACTTCCCGGCTTGTTGCTACGCATTTCAACTTTCAACAACCTTTTTTTCGTTATCTTAAGACCAACCCACCTTCCCCTTGCTATCGCGAACCCTCTCTACCACCTACAATTCTCTGTTTCAACTACCTCGACACGCAACACCACCATTTTTTCTTCACCCTAGAGAGTTTTGTATTGGTTTCCTTGTTTTCCTATTTTTAAGTGTATTGTTTGTAACCCTTTTGAATTTCAACAATAAAATTATCATTCCGTTGTGGTTTTTGGGTTAACTCTGGTATTATTTGATATCAAAATTAACCTAACACTAGTCTTCTACTAGAGTTTCTAACATCCACCAAACCTGAACTTATCTCCATCTAAAATTTTTCTTTCTCACCCTACATCACTCTTTCACACCTTTCACCTTCCCTCACCCAAAAACTAGCCATGTCACCAAAGAAATAATCGTCGAAAGCCTGATTGTGGTGTTCATACCTTAGCTTTACATGTGGAGAGACCATATCATAGGGCGACTACCACATTTTACAGGCAGGGTTCAACCTCAAAATCGTACAATCAGAGTACACCCAGAGGAACATTCAAGCTGACCTCGTCTGAGGAGACATTATTTCAAAGTGGAGAAAGGGAATTGATTCGCTTTCCCAAATCCATCCCAGCCAAGAAATGTTTCTAAGCGCCACAGATTTGCGCGTATTGAATCAGATTGTACAACCAAAAGACTAATCTCTTTCACAGATCAGGGAGCAGTTGAAGAAATGGGCAATGACATAGCAGACACAAGTGAGGACATAAAAGAGTACCAGCTGCCAGCCTGTGAGGAAAAGACACCATCAATTCTAGTGGAACTTAGGAGACATTTCAGCTGAGTTTAGAGTAATAGTTCTAGAAGGTAGTGAATTTGAGGTAATAGTTGTTCTTGCAAAGGATGAAATTATGTTGCCTTAGACTACATTATTGACAGCCGTTCAGAGGAGCATCAACAAAAATGGTTTTGGATATTCAAAAGAGCCATGAGATTGAGAAGTCGACTCTAGACACAAGGCAACTTAAGAAGATTTCGAACTTGAGATTGAGGAGTAGACTCTAGACACAAGGCAACTTAGAGAAGACGACATCTCTCCTGAGTGGCTTCTAGTGAGAGTGGCACAGCCTGCCATAGTTTTAGTCCCAAAGTTGAATCCTCCTTACATGCTTGTTTACTAGATACATCTCGTCAATTACAAGGAAGGGAAGAGTCAAATTACGAAACTAATGACTCGAGAGTTACTTTGGGAGATTACATCTTAGGTTGTGTCAAAAGTAGATGGATAGCTATTTTATAAGGATGTGCTTTGGAATGACAATGCAACAAGCGTGACTTCTTGAAAGGTTATAATAGCTCGCCACCAACATGGCCAATCTGACTACTATGAAGAGACAAAAGCTTTGACAAATAATTTTAAAGCTCACTCCCCTTCCCCTCCCTGCTTATACGACTTATGCTACAATTCGGTACATTACTGCGGCTCCCAGGAGCGCAGGAGGTGGGAGACGGGTCGTAAGCCTTGTTTTCCTTTTATGATTTCTTTTCTACCATCCTTCATTTCACTTTAATCCTTTCCTATATATGTGTGTATTAGAATTTGGATTCATTTTTTCTTTTTAATTGTTTTGTCTAGGATAGCCGTCAGCATTTGTTTTTCTTCCTTCGAGGGTTGTATTCAAGGGTTTTCGTGGTGTTTCGGTTGTATCCCTCTCCCTAGGTGATGCTTATCTTCCCCTACCCCCTTCCGCATCCTCCCACATCGCTCCCAATCGCTCCATCCCAGCTTCATCCGCCCATAAAAGTTGTCATGTTATTACACCCTGCTATTTTCTACCTTTCAACCGTCATTGCTTGCTTTTGCACTATCACGCAATTCCCTGCTTGTTGTCTAATCATCCCAATCCAATTCCGACTACTTGCCGCACCTTCCACCGCCTCCAACTTGCTGCCCAACACCCTTTGTTTACTGTTGCACCGCTGCCACATTTTGCCGTTGCGCCCTGCTTCTTGTCTAGCACTCACATCACTTCCCTGAATTACCACTGCGTGCTCTAGCAACCTTTTGTCTATTGTCCTGTCCCCAACCGACCTTTCCATCACTACCACAAACCCTCCATACCACCTATAGTTCTCAGTTTTCACTATCTTGACACACAACCCACCAACCATTATCGATTCCCGCTTTAGAGTCTTTTGTATTAGTGTCATTGTTTCCCTTTTTTTTTAATTTTCTTTTTTGTGACCCCTTTGAATTTCAACAATTAAATTATCATTCCGTTGTGGTTTTTGGGTTAACTTCAGTATCAATAGATCTTAGTGGTGAGTTATAATAATATTTGTAGGTCATAAAGGCTGAAGTTGAGAGTTGCGTGAGTTGTGAGCCTCACAAGCCGTTGGTGGTCTTATAGGTCGTGGTGATGAGCTGCAATAATATCCGTAGGCCACATGTGCCGATGTTGGGAGATGCGTGAGCTATGAGTCATGTTGGTTGTAGTTGGTCACATAGGTCATGAGGACTGTAAATGAGTCGAGCTTGAGTCAGCTCAGACTTGGCTCGTGTTCAGTTCGTTTGAAATTAGCTCATGTTTGGAATGCTAATAAATAGTGTTCATATTCGTCTTGATTTACATATTCTGGCTCGTGTTCAATTCGAAATTGACTTATTTAGATTTATTAGAAAAATAGATCTATGGTATTGGATTCGAACCTACACCATTCTTGTGCAATACACGACACAGAACCACAAGAGACATAGCAGAAGGCTATAATGAATGCAGTTGGTCACTTAGGCCGTATTAGAGTGTTGCAAGTGCGTTAGTTGGCCACCACTGCCATAGGGGGAAGCTGAAAGGAGAGAATTTCGGGTGTTTGAAAAAAGTCGTATTCTCAATATGACGGTCGTAAGTCGTCATCAGGAGTTATTGTTGGATCTTTTATACGGTGTTATTCGTGACCCCATATTGGTTGTACGTTGATACACTGGATTCATGGTGTACTTTGTTACACCACAACTTATATTGTCTTAACTCCGCAAGATGCTTCGTTGCAACATGCATCGCTACTCTGCAAGGTCCACCAGCTGTGGTGGCCGGCGAGTGGTGGTTGATAGTGATTGGTGTCTATAGGAGCAGGAAGTGATCGTCGAGCATTCAATCAATAATAACACTGGAACTCAACTCCTTTCGGTCTAACTTCAGGTCTACTTCTTCCCCTTTTCAAGAAGGGAGCAGTGTTTTATTTATAGATTTTGGGAATGTCATCCCCTATAAATAAGACATGAATCTGGACCACTCTATCAGACGGCCCAGGGAGATTCCTTTGATCATATGAGGTTGTGTGGATATTCAAGTGCTTTAATGATGTCATAATCGAGTGATAATGGGCTCGTTGGACTTGTCTCCTTAAAACGTTTGATTTGATCATAAGCTTATTAGATTCATATTCCATTTAACCCTCCAATTAACCACCAAAAGCTTCTAAAATTGGTTTAGCAAGTTGATTCGGGCTTGATTCGATTCTGATTAAATCAATTTTGGTATTATTGGGTCTATGCCGTCAAAGCTTTTCAGTTTGACTGTAAGTTTGCTTAAATTGAAATTCTAGGTGATTTTTGAGGTTGTATGTCTAGTTCAAAAATTACCTCGATATTCGTGTCAAATGATGAAAATTTGTTGATGATAACGTCACTTATCTTCTAGCTAATGTGTTTACAAATTAGGTTTTCAAATGTCTCAAGGCGCATTTATATACATAGCACACAATTCTTATGTATTCACATACATATAAACTATCATATGTACACACAACACTCAAACCTTTAACATAACATAAAAAAAATAGTATAATATCTCTTTTTAAAAATGAAATACACTTTTTCATGCACACGTTTAAAGCAACAACATGCTATGCTTGTAAATATGAAAGTTTAGTTGTGATCTATTTAGTGCTGATCTATTATTAGTGCTGATCTATTATCGACAATTTATAAATAATTTAAATGCAATGGAACATGTTTAAATTTTATAGAACCAGGAGTATTGGGCTAGTAAATCCGTTTAATGGACAATTGCGGTTGCATTAGCGATGAAGAAACGAGGCCATTAATGATAATTGAAAATCATGAAGAGCCTTTTTTTTACCTGTTCTGCGTGGAAAATATTTGTGTACGTCCAACGGGAAAAATATTTGTGTACGTCCAACTGTACGCAGTGCTGTGTGCCTTAAGAGGTTAGTTAGAGGGTACAAGGGGGTTATATCTGCGTTATACCCCCTTGTAACCTTACTGTAACCTTCCTGTAACCTACAAATAAGTTCCACGCTTCTATAGTTCCGTAGGTACAGATAAGCTACAGGGAGGTTACAAGGAGGTTACAGGGGGGTATAACATGAATATAACCACCCTGTACCCTCTGAATGACCTCCGCGTACGCAACGCTGCGTACAGTTGAACGCACGCAAATATTTTCCGTTATGCGGCCATGGAAATTGGGGTGGATTTTTGGATAGTTCCTCCAAAGTATGGACTTAAATTTTTCATTGCTGTGACTTGTACTAGTCTGCTCCATCTCCTTAATACATTTTTAATGATAAAAAAAATGTCATTGGCATGCATGCCACCAAATGCTTATGTATTTATGGCTTACATCTAAACGTTGTATTTCACATTTATAATACCTGAATGTTGCATCTCACCTTAAAAATATCACCATTTTAACTTCTGGAAGGTGAAATTACACCATTTCATTCATTGGTAAAGTGGTCTGTATGTCAGAATTTTAGTTTTCAGGTGTTAGATATGTTAGTACATAGGATTAAGTGGTATGCATGTAATTTTTTTTTCTAAAAAGAAAAGATAAATATGATACAAACATTGATACCATGTATGATAGATAGTTGGATTTGGATGCAACATTTTGACTATAATTGGTCTGACCCAACCTGAAATAATAGGCTTTAGCGTTGATGNTTAAACGCTAGTAATCTTTCTGAGCTACATTGTTGCTTCTCATGCAAATTGATATAAATTAGCTTTCCAGTTTGCTGAAAATGCTGTTATCCGCACATATTTGATGACATTTACAGATACTCTCTTGGACGTCAGGATCAAGATAGTAATGGTGATCACAGAAATGAGCATCAAAGAAATTATGGGGGAAATGGTGGTGGTGACAGCAGTGGCTGCTACCTTAGTTTCAGTCCAGGCCCGACTGACGACGATGGTGGATATCGTTGTCGAAGCCGAAGCCAAAGCCCTAATCACAACAGCTTCCGTGAAGCAGCAACAAGCCAGGATGATGCCTGGACTAAAGCANTGATGACATTTACAGATACTCTCTTGGACGTCAGGATCAAGATAGTAATGGTGATCACAGAAATGAGCATCATAGAAACTATGGGGGAAATGGTGGTGGTGACAGCGGTGGCTGCTACCTTAGTTTCAGTCCAGGCCCGACTGACGACGATGGTGGATATCGTAGTCGAAGCCGAAGCCAAAGCCCTAATCACAACAGCTTCAGTGAAGCAGCACCAAGCCAGAATGATGCCTGGACTAAAGCTGCTAATTCAGCACGGTAGCTGTGGGAGCCATATGGCAGAAGAAATTTGATCACGACGATCTGTTTAGCTTGACATGGATGGTTTTGCCGCCTTGCTTCTTTAGGTAAGCTAGGCTCTCTAACATGCATTCTCTTTGCATTTTTTTTGTATAGTTCTTTTTGCACATCATACTGCTTTTTATGATCAGGAAGTCGACTTTTTGTGTCAAATCTGAAAGGGCAATGGGTCTCACTTGTATACGGGCTCTTATAGGATGAAGTCCCTGAAAGTTTATCAATTTTGTTTTGGCCAATACGCCTTAGCCAACTGTTTGTTTGCTTGTCCATATGGGTNATCTGTTTAGCTTGACATGGATGGTTTTGCCGCCTTGCTTCTTTAGGTAAGCTAGGCTCTCTAACATGCATTCTCTTTGCATTTTTTTTGTATAGTTCTTTTTGCACATCATACTGCTTTTTACGATCAGGAAGTCCACTTTTTGTGTTAAATCTGAAAGGGCAGTGGGTCTCACTTGTATACGGGCTCTTATAGGATGAAGTCCCTGAAAGTTTATCAATTTTGTTTTGGCCAATACGCCTTAGCCAACTGTTTGTTTGCTTGTCCATATGGGTTTTTATTTACTGATTTAGTGGTATCTTTTTAGTTTAAGGGTGAAGGGGTTTTAGTAATGTGAGTTGGGCTGATTTCTCGTAAAAAATATTGGCTTATCTACAATATTATTTATTTATGAGTGATAATTCATAAATTATTTTATGTTAATTTTAAATTTGGAAGGAATAACCTTTTTTGTTGCAACAACAACAACGACAATAACCTTTTTGTTGCGTGCAGGAATATTCACCGTGGTAGAGTATTAAATTAGTTTTCAGCGTTGTATGAAAAGTTGGCGCGCGCACAGATAATAGAGAAATAACAGGAGGAGACACCATGATTTTTTACGTGAAAAATCTTAGAGGGAAGATATCACGAGACATGGCACAGTCAAAGTAGTCCACTAGATAATTGTGAGTATATAGGGTAACTCTTCTCGAATTAGGAAAGATTGAATTGCAGAAGTACAATAGTGACCCGGTTTTGATAGTTGTATATGAGCTACAACAAATGTAGTTCTTGATGGTTGTAATAGCCTTAGCTTGTCGTAGGGTTCGTAATTGAAAGTCATAGTAGTTGTTGGCTATATAGGTCATCGTAGCTTCAGGAATGTCGGCTGGCCATATAGGTTGTAGTGGAGAGTTGTATTAACGTTAGTTGGTCACCAAGGCTGTAGTTGAAAGCTGCAGTAGCAATGAGTCAAGTAGATTATAGTTGAAAGTTACTCGAGTTGTGAGTCACATCACACAACCTCAATAGTGAGTTGCCATAGCGTTAGTTGGTCACTAAGACCATAGTTGAGGTTTGTAATGACAACAGTAGGCCATGTAGGCCGTAGTAGAAAGCTGCACTAATGTCCATAGGCCATAGTTGTTGGAGTTGGAGGCTGCACGAGTTATGAGCCACTTAGGTCGTAGTTGGTCACATAGGTTGTGGTGATGAACTACAATGAAGTCCTTAGGCTATAGAGGTAGGAGTTGGAAGCTGCAATAGTGTACATAGGCCACGAAGGTAACGTGTAGTTGGTCATATAGGCCATAAGGGTGAACTACAATAACTTTTGTAGGTCACAGGGACCAGAGTTGGAAGCTATGTTAGCTGTAAGCCACATAGGTCGTAATTGGTCACACAAATCGTAATGGTGAGCTACAATAGTTTATGTAGGCCATAGAGATTAGAGTTAGGAGCTGTAATATTATTTGTAGGACACAGAGGCGTGCGAGCTATGAGCCACGTAGCCCTTAGTTGGTCATATAGGTCATAAGAATGAGCTGCAATAACTTTTATTAGCCACAAGGGTCCGAGTTAGAAACTGTGTGAATTTTCAGTTGTGTAGGCCGTAGTTGGTCACATATGTCATGATGATGAGCTACACTAATATTTATAGGCTATAGAGGTTGGAGTTAGGAGCTGCAATAATATTTGCAAACTACAGAGAGTCCGGATTTGGGAGCTGCATGAGTTGTAAGCCACGCAAGCCATAGTTGATCACATAGATGACATGGGAGTTGGACGCGCCCCAACCCACCTCCCCCTCTTTTTGAGACTCAAGGTACAATACCGTGCGCGATGGGAGACGGGCTGTTAGCCTATTTTTCCTTTCTTTTATGAATTCTTTCCTATTATTCTTCATTTTAGTCATTTTATATTTATGTATGTATTAGAGTTTGGATTGGTATTTTTTTCATGTGTTTTGATTAGGCAGCCGCTGATGCCTATTTTTCTCTCTTCGATAGCTGTATCTGAGGGTCTGGGTGGTGCTCCGGCTATATCCCTCTCCCGAAGTGGTGTTTATCTTCACCTACCCCTTCTACATCCTCCCACATTGCTCCCGGCTGCTCCATACCTGCTGCAGCCATCCGAAAAAGCTATCATGTTGTTTCTTTTTGCAGTTTTCTACCTTCTAGCTATTGTTGCTTGTTGTTGCACCATCCCACAATCCCCTGCTTGTTATCCAGTCGTCACAGGCCAATTCTAGCTTGTTGTTGTACCCTCCCACTACCCCATTGTTGATTGTCGCACCTTGTCACTTGCTGTTCAGCCATCACACCACTTCCCGGCTTGTTGCTACGCGTTTCAACTTTCAACAACCTTCTTTTCATTAAGTTATGACCAACCCACCTTCCCCTTGCTATCGCGAGCCCTCCCTACCACCTACAATTCTCTGTTTCCACTACCTTGACACGCAGCACACCACCGTTTTTTCTTCACCCTAGAGAGTTTTGTATTGGTTTCCTTGTTTTCCTATTTTTAAGTGTATTGTTTGGAACCCTTTTGAATTTCAACAATAAAATTATCATTCCGTTGTGCTTTTTGGGTTAACTTCGGTATCATTTGGTATCAAAGTTAACCTAACACTAGTCTTATAATAGAGTTTCTAACATCCGCCAAACCTGAACTTATCTTTATCTAAAATTTTTCTTTCTCACCCTACATCACTCTTTCACACCTTTCACCTTCCCTCACCCAAAAACTAGTCATGTCACCAAAGAAATAATCGTCGAAAGCCTGATTGTGGTGTTCATACCTTAGTTTTATATGTGGAGAGACCATATCATAGGCGACTACCACATTTTACAAGCAGAGTTCAACTTCAGAATCGTACAATCAGAGTACACTCAGATGAACATCCAAGTTGACTTTGTCTGAGGAGACACTAGTTCAAAGTGGAGAAAGGGAATTGATTCGCTTTCCCAAATCCATCCCAGCCAAGAAATGTTTCTAAGCACCACAGATTTGGGCGTATTGAATCAGATTGTACAACCAAAAGATTAATCTCTTTCACAGATCAGAGAGCAGTTGAATAAATGGGCAATGACATAGTAGACACAAGTGAGGACATAAAAGAGTACCAGCTGCCAGCCTGTGAGGAAAAGTCACCATCAATTCGAGTGGAACTTAGGAGACATTTCAGCTTAGTTGAGAGTAATAGTTCTAGAAGGTAGTGAATTCGAGGTAATAGTTGTTCTTGCAAAGGATGAGATTATGGTGCCTTAGACTACATTATTGACAGCCGTTCAGAGGAGCATCAGGAGCATCAACGGAAATGGTTTTGGATATTCAAAAGAGCCATGAGATTGAGAAGTTGACTCTAGACACAAGGCAACTTAAGAAGATTTCAAACTTGAGATTGAGGAGTAGACTCTAGACACAAGGCAACTTAAGAAGATTTCAAACTTTAGATTGAGGAGTAGACTCTAGACACAAGGCAACTTAGAGAAGACGACATCTCTCTTGAGTGGTTTCTAGTGAGAGTGGCACAACCTGCCATAGTTTTGTCCCAAAGTTGAACCCTCCCTATATACTTGTTTGCTAGATACATCTCGTCAATTACAAGGAAGGGAAGAGTTAAATTATGAAACTAATGACTGGAGAGTTACTTTGGGAAATTACATCTTAGGTTGTGTCAAAAGTAGATGGATATCTATTTTATAAGGATGTGTTTTGGAATGACAATGCAACAAGAGTGACTTCCTGAAAAGTTATAATAGCTCGCCACCAACATGACCAACCTGACTACTATGAAGAGACAGAAGCTTTGACAAATAATTTCAAAGCTCACTCCCCTTCCCTTTCCCTGCTTATATGACTTATGCTACAATACAGTACATTATTGTGGCTCCCACGAGCGCAGGAGGTGGGAGACGAGTCGTAAGTCTTGTTTTCCTTTTATGATTTCTTTTGTTTCATCCTTCATTTCACTTTAATCCTTTCCTATATATGTGTGTATTATAATTTGGATTCTTTTTTTTTTTAATTGTTTTGTCTAGGATAGCCGCCGTCATTTGTTTTTCTTCCTTCGAGGGTTGTATCAAAGGGCGTGAGTGGTGTTTCAGTTGTATCCCTCTCCCTAGGTGATGCTTATCTTCCCCTACCCACTTCCGCATCCTCCCACATCGCTCCCAATCGCTCCATCCCAGCTTCATACGTCCATAAAGTTGTCATGTTATTACACCCTGCTATTTTCTACCTTCCAGCCGTCATTGCTTGCTTCTGCACTATCACGCAATTCCCTGCTTGTTGTCTAATCATCCCAATCCAATTCCGGCTACTTGCCGCACCTACCACCACCTCTGACTTGCTGCCCAACACCCTTTGTTTACTGTTGCACCGCTGCCATATTTTGTCGCTGCGCCCTGCTTCTTGTCTAGCACTGACACCACTTCCCTGGATTGCTACTGTGTGCTCTAGCAACTTTCTGTCTATTGTCCTGTCCCCAACCGACCTTCCCATCACTACCACAAACCCTCCATACCACCTACAGTTCTCAGTTTTCACTATCTTGACACACAACCCACCAACCATTATTGATTCCCGCCCTAGAGAGTCTTTTGTATTAGTGTCATTGTTTTCCTTTTTTAAAATTTTCTTTTTTGTGACCCCTTTGAATTTCAACAATAAAATTATCATTTCGTTGTGGTTTTTGGGTTAACTCCAGTATCAATAGATCTTAGTGGTGAATTGTAATAATGTTTGTTGGTCTTAAAGGCTGAAGTTGAGAGTTGCGTGAGTTGTGAGCCTCACAAGCCGTTGGTGGTCTTATAGGTCGTGGTGATGAGCTGCAATAATATCTGTAGGCCACAAGGGTCGATGTTGGGAGATGCGTGAGCTATGAGCCATGTTGGTTGTAGTTGGTCACATAGGTCATGAGGACTGTAAACGAGTCGAGCTTGAGCCAGTTCAGACTTGGCTCGTGTTCAGTTCGTTTGAAAATGACTCATGTTTGAAATGCTCATAAATAGTGTTCATGTTCGTCTCGATTTACATATTCTTGTTCGTGTTCGGCTCGTGTTCGATTCGAAATTGGCTTGTTTAGATTTATTAGAAAAATAGATCTATGGTATTGGATTCGAACCTACACCATTCTTGTGCAATACATGACACAGAACCACAAGAGACGTAGCAGAAGGCTATAGTGAATGCAATTGGTCACTTAGGTCGTAGTAGAGTGCTGCAAGTGCGTTAGTTGGCCACCACTGCCATAGGGGGAAGCTGAAAGGACAGAATTTCAGGTGTTTGAAAAAAGTTGTATTCTCAATATGACGGTCGTAAGTCGTTGTCAGGAGTTATTGTTAGATCTTTAATACAGTGTTATCATGACCCCATATTGGGGGTACGTTGATACACTGGATTCATGGTGCACTTTGTTACACCACAACTTATATTGTCTTAACTCTGCAAGATGCTTTGTTGCAACATGCATCGCTACTCTGCAAGTCCACCAGCTGTGGTGGCCGGCGAGTGGTGGTTGATAGTGATTGGTGTCTATAGGAGCAGGAAGTGATCGTCGAGCATTCAATCAATAATAACACTGGAACTCAACTCCTTTCGGTCTAACTTCAGTCTAACTTCAGGTCTACTTCTTCCCCTTTTCAAGAAGGGAGCAGTGTTTTATTTATAGATTTTGGGAATGTCATCCCCTATAAATAAGACATGAATCTGGACCACTCTATCAGACGGCCCAGGGAGATTCCTTTGATCATATGAGGTTGTGTGGATATTCAAGTGCTTTAATGATGTCATAATCGAGTGATAATGGGCTCGTTGGACTTGTCTCCTTAAAACGTTTGATTTGATCATAAGCTTATTAGATTCATATTCCATTTAACCCTCCAATTAACCACCAAAAGCTTCTAAAATTGGTTTAGCAAGTTGATTCGGGCTTGATTCGATTCTGATTAAATCAATTTTGGTATTATTGGGTCTATGCCGTCAAAGCTTTTCAGTTTGACTGTAAGTTTGCTTAAATTGAAATTCTAGGTGATTTTTGAGGTTGTATGTCTAGCTCAAAAATTGCCTCGATATTCGTGTCAAATGATGAAAATTTGTTGATGATAACATCACTTCTCTTCTAGCTAATGTGTTTACAAATTAGGTTTTCAAATGTCTCAAGGCGCATTTATATACATAGCACACAATTCTTATGTATCCACATACTTACATATAAACTATCATATGTACACACAACACTCAAAACTTTAACATCACATAAAAAAAATAGTATAATATCTCTTTTTAAAAATGAAATACACTTTTTCATGCACACGTTTAAAGCAAAAACATGCTATGCTTGTAAATATGAAAGTTTAGTTGTGATCTATTTAGTGCTGGTCTATTATCATTTTAACTTCTGGGAAGTGAAATTACACCATTTCATTCATTGGTGAAGTGGTATGTATGTCAAAATTTTAGTATTTAGGTGTTAGATATGTTAGTACATAGGATTGAGTGGTATGCATGTAATTTGTTTTCGAAAATGAAAAGATAAATATGATACAAACATTGATACCATATATGATAGTTGGATTTGGATGCGACATTTTGACTAGAATTGGTCTGAACCAACCTGAAATAATAGGCTTTGGCGTTGACACATCCCCTTAACTTTTTTCATCAACCCGAAGTTTAAGATTTTTCGATTCAATGTGACCTAGGGGCATAAGTGAGCCAAGCTGACTCGCGAGCCAGCTCGGGCTCAGCTCCAAGTGTGCCTCGTAGGACTTGAGCTTGATGAGCTGACAAGCTAATTCAAGCCAACCCTGACATAAAATGAGCCAACTCCTTCAAATAGTTTAAAAAATATTAAATTTCAATACTTTTATATTTAAATTATTTAAAATATTAAAACATAATATTTTATATTTTATAACAAGTGATTTATTATTATTTATTTCTTAATGTTTCATTCAGTTTTTTAATTACAACATGAGCTTAAATTATTATTATTTTAACTCTTTTAAAATAAACGTGTCGGCTCATGAGCTAGCTTGTATGCTTAATTTCGAGCTTGAACTCTATTAATCAATCAAGCTCGAGGACATAACTCGTACATTTCTTGTAACCTTCTAGTGGTATTTAGATCGCGGCATGACCTGACTCACTAAATATGCTTCAAATGCAAAATTGATGAGGCTTTAATAATCAACATCTGCCGTTCAAGAGCAACATTGGTTTCTTTAAAATATCTGTTTAGAGATTTTATTACTTCTTAAATGATATTAATGAAATAAATTCCTACATAAAAGCTTAGCATTCCTGAGATATCAAGGTCCATCCATTATGAAATTTAATAATATGTAATAAATTAAATTTATTTTTTAATTAAATTCTAAAGTTGATACTTGAGAGTGGGCATTAATTTCTTTTACGAGTTTTGTCGAGCTGGATGCGGCTCATTCATCGAAGAGATTTTACTTAAATTTTTTTGTTCGAACACACGACATAGTGATTGGGGGCTTGGCATCTCTCGATAGGGCGTGTTCGAATGCACGTTAATACTTCTAAGCGTAGAGTGCGTGTTCGAGCATGCCGCTACATAGAGAAGCCAAGCCCCCAATTGATACCTTATTCTAATATTGAGGTGTTTCATAACTGATGAGTATTAATATAAAGAGACGCTTCATGTTTTAGGTTTTAACAGTTTCTAATTGGATCCATTCCTCTTTTCTTTCAAGTGAGAAAAAAAATAACTCCTTTATTTAATTATTTTAATAAATGAGGTTTTAAGAGAGGTGTATTTAAGCTCTCTTTATGTTCGTATTTGTTGTTTACTTCTTACGCACAAATCATTTTTAATAAATTGAAGGGGCATTTACATACATACCACCCAATTTTAATGTATTTGCATATCTAATATTCAAAATTTACTTTTTTAATGTTGTACAACCCAAAGCTTCCATATTACATAAAAAATACGACTATTTTAATTTTGGGGCAATTGCATACGGATCCCTCGAAACTTTGTATTTACAATCAGCGACCCTTTTTCATCAGTTTTTCAATTCCTTGCTCGAGTATCAAAATTCGTTGTAAAACCTCAACTCATATTTTTCATTTTCAGAAATTTTCTACTTATAAATATCAATGTTTGATGTGATTTGTGTGTAATTATCCCTTTAATTTTTAGAAAGTGAATGGGTGTGCAAGGTGACATAGTCATATGTTAAAAATAAAATTTAGGTGTTAGATATGTAAATACATAAAAATAGAGTGGTATGTATGTAAATCTTCCTGAATTGAATCAACAATTTTGGTTTTTAGTTGAGCTCATGGGCTAAAACAGGTTCTGGCTAGATGTTAAGTTAGAACAATAATTTTTTTTATAAATAATTTTGGTAATTTAGTAATTTTTCTCTCCCTCTATTTTTATTTTTAAAATAGATTTATTTAGTGTATTTTGAAAAACAATATATATTTTTTTAAATAAATCAATTTATTTTTAAAACTCAAAATAATTTTTAGGTATTTTGAGTATTTTTAAGTAAAATGATTTTTTTTTCAAATAAAAACATGAATAAAATAAATAAATAAATAAAAGANTTTTTTTAAATAAATCAATTTATTTTTAAAACTCAAAATAATTTTTAGGTATTTTGAGTATTTTTAAGTAAATTGATTTTTTTTTTTCAAATAAAAACAGGAATAAAATAAATAAATAGATAAAAGAGAATCTAATTAGCCTATTAACCAATGAGCTTCCCAAAAAAATAAATGCACATGGCTCTTGACTTGGGCCAATCTAGACTAGCATGAAAGTTCCAAAATTCTTAATATAAAACCTTAATTTATAGGTCAACATGCCTCACAGGTCAATGGGTGGCTTTGAAAATTAATATATATATATATATATATAGACACACACACACACACACAAGTATCCCTCAATAAAATGA
Organism: Phalaenopsis hybrid cultivar; assembly: GCA_002079205.1. Taxonomy (NCBI): domain Eukaryota; kingdom Viridiplantae; phylum Streptophyta; class Magnoliopsida; order Asparagales; family Orchidaceae; genus Phalaenopsis; species Phalaenopsis hybrid cultivar. Next base: position 42,449 of record JXCR01070947.1, on the reverse strand, counting down.
TGGATTAAAATATTTAAGCCCAAGAATAATTGATTACTACTTTTTGCCAAAATTTTGAACTTGCTTATTATCATCCATAGTTTGACTTATAGGTTTAATCGGCTAGAGCCAAGTTTGAGTCATGTCTAACTCAAGATCAGCTCACTTGTCAAAATACGAGCCTGGCCTAGAGTTGAGCTCAAATTAATGAAATTGCCATGGAAGGCCCTTAGAAAGTCATCTGATTGATCAATGATAGGAGACAGAGAAGTTTGGCCGCAACTCACTGAAAGAGATATCGATGTGATCGGAATCTTGCTGGTTGAGCTGGCTTTCAAGCCAATAAGCTGAACCTTGATGAGCTTCGTTTCGTTAAAAAATATTGATATTCGTGTTCGGATCGTTTATCTATCAAGCGCAAAAAATTTCTTTGGCTCGTTACCGTAACAAGCCTAACACAAATTGTTTGTGAAATAAGAGCCCAATAAGCTGAGCCTTNGCTTCAAATGCAAAATTGATGAGGCTTTAATAATCAACATCTGCCGTTCAAGAGCAACATTGGTTTCTTTAAGATATCTGTTTAGAGATTTTATTACTTCTTAAATGATATTAATGAAATAAATTCCTACATAAAGGCTTAGCATTCCTGAGATATCAAGGTCCATCCATTATGAAGTTTAATTAAATGTAGTAAATTAAATTTATTTTTTAATTAAATTCTAAAGTTGAGACTTGAGAGTGGGCGTTAATTTCTTTTACGTGTTTTGTCGAGTTGGATGCGGCTCATTCATCGAAGAGATTTTACTTAAATTTTTTTGTTTTAACACACGACATAGTGATTGGGGGCTTGGCATCTCTTGATAGGGCGTGTTCGAATGCACGTTAATCCTTCTAAGCGTAGAGTGCGTGTTCGAGCATGCCGCTACATAGAGAAGCCAAGCCCCCAATCGATACCTTATTCTAATATTGAGGTGTTTCATAACTGATGAGTATTAATATAAAGAGACGCTTCATGTTTTAGGTTTTAACAGTTTCTAATTGGATCCATTCCTCTTTTCTTTCAAGTGAGAAAAAAAATAACTCCTTTATTTAATTATTTTAATAAATGAGGTTTTAAGAGAGGTGTATTTAAGTTCTCTTTATGTTGTTTATTTCATATGCACAAATCATTTTTAATAAATTGAAGGGGCATTTACATACATACCACCCAATTTTAATGTATTTGCATATCTAATATCTAAAATTTGCTTTTTGATGTTGTACAACCCAAGGCTTCCATATTACATAAAAAATGCGGCTATTTTAATTTTGGGGCAATTACATACGGACCACTCGAAACTTTGTATTTACAAATCAACGACCCTTTTTCATCAATTTTTCAAATCCTTGCTCGAGTATCAAAATTCGTTGTAAAACCTCAACTCATATTTTTCATTTTCAGAAATTTTCTGCTTATAAATATCAATGTTTCATGTGATTTGTATGTAATTATCCCTTTAATTTTTAGAAAGTGAATGCGTGTACAAGGTGCATCGTCATATGTGAAAAATAAAATTTAGGTGTTAGATATGTAAATACATAAAAATTGAGTGGTATGTATGTA
>JXCR01070947.1:21437-39854 GCA_002079205.1 Phalaenopsis hybrid cultivar | reverse complement strand
TATATATATATATATATAATATTTGGTGCTCTGGAAATAAATAATTTTTAAAAGTACATTAGAAAAACAGGTGGAATCAAATTTAGATTGGAATATCACCATTTGTTTTAAAATATTTTATTTATCCCATGCATATAGAATAGAAGCTTAAACCCCTTACTTCGGACAACATATTTCGATCCTAATAGCTTAAATCTCAAAATTCAATCTTCCTATTTAACATGACCATTTTCTTAAGCTAACCCTGTGGTCAATGCGGCTTGTAAGGTTAACGCGAGCAAATTGCCTGTGATGGTGTCAAATATTATGTCTGGACATTGTATGCAGGACGACAACACATATTGCACAATGCCGTTGTGTACTGAGGCGTGGTGCGATATCCATCCATCATCCAGACATCCGGATGACACACATAATATTTTCTCCTTACCGGCCTCAATGATTCAATTTAGGCAAATAATTGTAGGATTTCATTTAATAAACAATAAAAATAATATATTTCATTTTAGAATTATTACAAGGCTAAATAATATTTTTATCCCACCAAACAATATGACCCCGTTTAAGATTAAAGCTGGACATAAATTTGAATAAATTAAAATCTAATAAAAATAATTGATTATTAGCAGGTTTATACATTAATTTAACAGAATTAATAATATCCAACCACGACCAATTGTCACACGTCTTTTCAGCCTTGAGACCCTGCTATGTGGGACCCACACAACAATTTCCTAACCCCACCAATATTGTCCCTCCCATGGCCTGTGCTGTAATTTGTAAAGATAAATGGGTTGCTTAAGCTTCACAATAACAATTGCAATTAAATCTTTAATTAAAGCCTTGCATCAATGACCACTACTCCTCTAGACTTCAATGCATGAAATTCTTTGCTCATAAAAAACACAACCATTCCCACCCTTAGCTCCCCACATCCCAACCTTCCTCCCTTCCTCTCTCCCTTCCCCCCTCCTCTTCCCTCTTTCACATCACACATGCATATATCCCTCGCCTATGGATTTTGACTTCAAAATCCCAGTATCAAATAATCTCCTGATGGCTTCAGATGCATCTTACAGCATTCACGATGATCACATTCTTCCTATCCACCACTGCCATCTCGACGATCCGTTTGATATCAGTTGTTGTAGTTATAATATTGATAATCCCTCCATCAACATTGATGATTCAACTAACAGTAATATCTTCCCTTCCTACGTGAACAATTTTGCTCCCATGTTGGATACAGTTAAGAGTATGGATCATCTATGTGTGACTCCCATTCAATCTCCTTCAGATCATTCTTCGCCTTCTTTTCCTATTGATTGTCGATTTTTCAATCGAACTACTATCGTTCGTGACGTTGAATCCTTCGTGGCTTTTCGGTCCCACTGGAAAGGCCACGATCAGCTCTCACATGCTGCAGGTGATAATGGTATCGGAAGGTCATACAATCAAACTGGGATAAATGTTATAGGCAGTAAGTGCATGCTTAATACGAGAAGAAATAATAATGGCATAATTCACAAGAAAGCCAATTTGATCAAAGGGCAATGGACACTTGATGAAGACAAGTATGCATGAATTTTGATTTTATTTATTTATTTAATAAGTTATATAAGATTTGATTTGTTTCTCATTTGAATCCTTCCAAGTAAAAATGGCATTTTTTATTTTTTATTTTATTTTTTTAGATTATTAGTGAAGCTGGTGGAGCAATATGGATTGAGGAAATGGTCCCACATCGCTCAAATGCTGAACGGTAGAATTGGAAAACAGTGTAGAGAGAGATGGCACAATCACCTCAGACCAAACATCAAGGTAAAATTTCTCTTATCCTAACTTCTTGCATTTGCATTTATGGATATTAATTATTTATTAATTACATGCAATTACTTGTAAAATGTTCCATTTGAAAAGTTCATGCAATAATATTGATGATGAAACATGCAATAATCGTCTCAATCCCACAAATTACGAGTCCTTCATGCAAATAATGACAAATGTACCATGAGGGTGTAAAAGGTAATTTTACTGCATTGATGTCCTCAGCATCACTACTGGAGGTTTCTCAACCTAATATGAAAATACATGGCACTTCATTTGACAAATTTGCAATTTTTAAAATATTTTATAAGATAAATAATTATTTTTAAATATTTGGGTTTAGGTGTTAAATATGTAAAACACATGAGAATTGGCCGGGTGGTATGTCTGTAAATGCCCCATAATTATAGTAAAATAACGTATTAACAGAGGCATCCATCATAACATTCAAGTTATTACATTTTAAAACCCATAATTTCTTATGCCTAATTCAGTTAAATTTTGTTAAGCAACGTATGTATTGTATTATTTGAGGGTGTAGCAAGCTACGCAGCGTTACGGGCCATATATGTGCTCATATTAATGGAGGTAGATGGTTGCAGAAGGACACATGGAGCGAGGAGGAAGACAGGATATTAATACAGGCTCATTCAGAGGTAGGCAACAAATGGGCAGAGATAGCAAAGAGGCTGCCGGGAAGAACGGATAACTCCATTAAAAACCACTGGAACGCCACCAAGAGAAGGCAGTTTGCTCGCAGGTATTTACGCTGTCATTTAATTAATTTTAAGAAAATGTTTTATGATTACAGCTAGGGGTGCGTTTATATTTCGAGCTCAAAACTGTGTCCGTTATTCGGCTCGTTTGCTTAGCGAGTCGAACACGAGCCGTTCACGAACAAAAATTCGTTTTGACAATTCTGATTACGTAGCCATAATATGTTAAGGATTTGGGCAAGATTTAAAACATCTTTTTTATTTAAATTAATATTTTTTATTCTATTTTCTTCATTAATACTTTTAATTGATTATAAATCTTTGTAGCCTTGTAGTCAATTAAAATTTTTAAAAATATTACTCCTCAAAGGTATATATATAATTGATTAGTAGTATTTCGAGCCAAAACTAGCTGAACACAAACAAACAAATATTTCTTCGTGTTGTTCGTGTTCGGCTCATTAGCTTAGCGAGCCGAACACGAACTTCTTAACGAGCCGAACATGAGCTGTTCGCAAACAACAAGCTGTTTTGACAGCCCTAATTACGTATTCATCTCATTTTAAAAATAAATTAGTTGAATTTCTACAGTATTTTATAACTTAGAAGCTCATACAAATTAGTTGGTTGGGCATCTGCTTGTCAGTTATACAATTCCTCCGTTTGTCGAGTGTGATATTCAAATTGTTAGATGTATTTGGATGACCAGGGCTCATATAATAGCCTCATCTCATTCCTTTTAAATACACACACACACATATATATATGCTCTGCGTACGCAGCTCTGGTCTGGGGTTCGATTTCCCTCGTGTGGAGAATGTGGTACTCGAATTATTAGGCGCATTGGGGATGATCGGAGCTCGTATAATAGCCTNAGCAAAGAGGCTGCCGGGAAGAACGGATAACTCCATTAAAAATCACTGGAACGCCACCAAGAGAAGGCAGTTCGCTCGCAGGTATTCACGCTGTCATTTAATTAATTTTAAGAAAATGTTTTATGATTACAGCTATGGGGGGTGCGTTTATATTTCGAGCTAAAAAATGTGTTCGTGTTCGGCTCGTTTGCTTAGTGAGCCGAACACGAGCTGTTCACGAACAAAGAGTCTTTTTGACAATCCTGATTACGTAGCCATAATATGTTAAGGATTGGGTCAAGATTTAAAACATCATTTTAATTTTAATTAATATTTTTTATTCTATTTTCTTCATTAATATTTTTAATTGATTATAAATCTTTGTAGCCTTATAGTCAATTAAATTTTTTAAAAATATTACTCATCAAAGATATATATAAAATTGATTAGTAGTATTTCGTGCCAAAACGAGCTGAACACGAACAAACAAATATTTCTTCGTGTTGTTCGTGTTTGGTTCATTAACTTAGCGAACGAGCCGAACACGAGCTTCTTAACGAGCCGAACATGAGCTGTTCGCGAACAACAAGCCGTTTTGACAGTCCTAATTACAACCAACGTATTCATCACATTTTGAAAATAAATTAGTTAAATTTCTATAGTATTTTATAACTTAGCTGCTTATAAAGATTGGTTGGTTGGGCATCTGCTTGTCAGTTATACAATTCCCTCGTTTGTCGAGTGTGATATTTAGATTTCCCTCGTGTGAAGGGTGTGGTACTCGAATTATTAGGCACATTAGGGATGATCAGAGCTCATATAATAGCCTAATATATATATANGAGATATATATATGTGTGTGTGTGTGTGTGTGTGTGTGTGTGTGTGTGTGTGTGTGTGTGTGTGTGTGAGCAACTAAGTTATAATATATATGCTATTCTATTTATGCGTGGAAAGATATATTTTATTCAGATATTGTTAATATACATTTATATATATAGAAAGACAGGAAGAGACAAGAGAGCAAGGATGTCTGCCCACTCTCTCTCGCTACCACTGTCTTTCTATAGATGTAAGAGCACCCAATATTTAGGGGAAAATATTCCGTCCGGGCACCTGAGATAGGACACCATACGTCTAGACGGCCAATCACTGAGAGTTACATTACCATAAATTTCATCGACGAGCGAAGTGACGCTCGATAATTGGTCGTCCAGACAACCAACCATTAGAAAACCATTCTTATTTTATTACTTGAAAATCTCTTGGAGCCAATATATCTCAATTAAATTTTGATAAATGTGAATCTTAAATATATTAGATTTATTTTAAAACAAATATAAACTAAAAATATATATCACATTCATCTCAAAATGAATTCCATAATTTCAAAATAATACAAAAATAAACTGTTGATAGTTTCTACATGCATCCAAATTTTCTCCGCCCCAATATAATTCTCAACTCGTTGCACGCAGGCGCACCCGTAGCACGAAGCATCCCAAGTCCAGCGCGGGCTCGCTCCTTCAAGACTACATCAAGAGCCTATCCCTCCCAAATCCATCCCCCGCACCGGCACCCCCCACTAATAATCAGAGCTCTGCTTCTACTGCAGAACCAGCTCCCCCACTGAATTCAATATCATCATCATCATGGGAATATCACGATTTCAGCGACGTGGCCCAAGAGCTAATGTTGCTCGACAAAAAGGAGATGGATTTAATGGCGGATGTGTGTGCCATGGACTTCTTCCTCGATCCACTGGGGTGCGGAGGAGGGAGCAGTTTAAGCAGCAGTAATGTGATGAGGGANGGATGGAGTACCAAAAATAACTATGAGAAAGGAGAAAGATCTACAAGAGGACGTGGTCAAGGANCTTCAACACAAGTCTAAAACCTAAAATAAGCATAAAAAAGATGAAAATAAGACATATAATGAGCACATTTCATATGCATGTTACTAAAGGTGTTTCATTAACCTAAGAATGAACATCCTAACCTATAATATGTAAATAACATGTTGAAGATAGCTTAGAAAAGCAGTCATTCAATTTCAAATTGCTCTCACGTTAGGGTGGAAGAGCAAAGATAGATTTTAGCACTTCAAAAAAATTATCCATTCCTTCAATATATTCATATATGGGCTATATCAGATTTGGACCCTTGGATTTTTCCCACAAGAGGGACGAGATCAGGGATGAAGGCCTAGTAGCTATATGATAAAGACTTTAGCATATTTAGGGTCCGTTTGAGGCAACTTATTTGGTGTGGTAGCGTTTTGAAAATGCACCTGACTTGTTTGGTCAAACAGCGTTTTGGCAGCTTGTGTGTTTTCAAAACGCTAAAAACAACGTTTTCACACTGCACGTGTCTAGGTGTGGTGACAATTTTCTAGCTGTGGTCTTACTTTTAAAAAAAAATAAAAATTTGTAGTAGCCACTACACCTAGCTTATCGGCAGAATATTTTTAATCAGCTTATCAACAGATTATTCAATAAGCTGCAGCTGCCCCAAACAGACACTTAGTAAATCCAAGAATTAAGTCAAAATTAAGAATGAACTAGATTTATTAAATCCTAGATTTAAAATTATCTTTTTTATATATATATCATAAGATTTAAGTTAAATCATACTTAAATCAGTTAACATATAGCCCCTCAGGCGAGGAGACTGAAGTAATATGGTTGGAAAATTGATGTGTTAAAAGTGATTCGAAGGGAAGGACTAAGATGACAGGCACATGCAGAGTGAGAAGAGGGAGGTGCAGACAGTTAACTTATAGGAGAAACTTTTGCTTTAGCTCATGTGATAAATTTATGGGATATAAAAGCTCACATCATGTATATAAATTCATAGCTTAAATGTTGCTAAAATATAAAGTAAATGACAAATATTATTGATACTTACACAATGGAAAAGTCAATGATTACCGAGTGAAAAATCAGCCAATAATTAATGATTTACTGTCTATAATTTAGATTAATGACTGATTTGCAATTGATGTTTATCTGGCAATAAAATCTCAGTTGCAAAAGCCAAAGTTGCTGCATAATTCAGCCCCTATAGGTTTGCGACTGTTTTATTAGTTGCTGAACTTTAATGGCTGAGCAGGGACTGAATATTCATTCACTAAAATTATTTCAGTTGAAGAAGTCAGCCGTTAACCTTATAACATAATATTGAGTGCCTTTTTCAGCAACAAAATTAGCGGTTGAGTAATCGACTTATTACAATCTGAATCTTTGCTAATTTAGACTCGTAAATTAGTCGATAAATTGAAGAAAAAAAAAACCAAGAATCATATTCATAATATCTCATCGCATTGCAATATGATTTATTATAGGCAACAAAAATGAATGAAAATATAGAGAATATAATAAATGTCAACATATCATCCAATAATCCAATAGTAGAATAATTTTCACAACATAAATGAAATAGTTCTACGCACACATGAAAAAAGAAGAAGAAAAAACTAACCTTTTTGTTCCTCCTTGTCCACCTAGATCATTAGTCACTTGCCACGATCACGTGTCAGATATAGTTGTCTCGAGCCTCATGACCTATTATTCCTTACTTCCTCAATCTCCTTCACCCTGGACTCTAGCTGATGTACAGTAACAAAGCTGCCCCATAACTCCTGGATCTATGCAATCGCACGCCTTGTCATAAATAATTGATGATCTCTAGCCGAAACTCGACTGATGTGCCTTGTATACAAATTTTTGTGCTATGAGACGTAGATCCTCTNGTCCACCTAGATCATTAGTCACTTGCCACGATCACGTGTCAGACATAGTTGTCTCGAGCCTCTTGACCTATTGTCCTTTACTTCCTCAATCTCCTTCACCCTGGACTCTAGCTGATGTACAGTAACACAGCTGCCCCATAACTCCTGGATCAATGCAATCGCACGCCTTGTCATAAATAATTGATGATCTCTAGCCGAACTGGAATGATGTGCCTTGTATACAAATTTTTGTGCTATGAGACGTAGATCCTCCGCTTTTTCTATCTTTCAGCAGCTTTCTTCCATATTTCAAAGTTAAAATGGTTAAAATGACTACTAGAGCCATTAACACATGGTGGGCTCTGACTTCAAGACTCGTTCAATGCTCATCATTATGCTACAAAATTAAATTATGAAGGAAAATTAGTATTGAGATATGATTTTAGATAAATTACATAAATAAATTAAATATTTTTAAACTTATGTGAACATGGACAGATCTGTCATCTACCCATCATTTTTGTTTGTTTGATGCTGATGTGTACGTGCACACAACTTAGCAATGGTGGGCTATCGGCCTAACTCCAACCTCTGTTAACATATGAAAATGTTAGGAAAGAAATATCTACACAAATCAATTCATCGCGAAGAATAAATATTACCAGCTATCTCCTCCTACATATGCTCNTTAGCAATGGTGGGCTATCGGCCTAACTCCAACCTCTGTTAACATATGAAAATGTTAGGAAAGAAATATCTATACAAATCAATTCATCACGAAGGATAAATATTACCTGCTATCTCCTCCTACATATGCTTGACATGGAGAATCGAGCCACCGATGTGTAAGGAGACACCTATGCCCTACACTTCGTTGCCTAGTTCTAGTGCATGCCTTCCTTTTCCTAACATACATAGGAGAGGACCATACNAATGACTACTAGAGCCATTAACACATGGTGGGCTCTGACTTCAAGACTCGTTCAATGCTCATCATTATGCTAAAAAATTAAATTATGAAGGAAAATTAGTATTGAGATATGGTTTTAGATAAATTACATAAATAAATTAAATATTTTTAAACTTATGTGAACATGGAGAGATCTGTCATCTACCCATCATTTTTGTTTGTTTGATGCTGATGTGTACGTGCACACAACTTAGCAATGGTGGGCGATCGGCCTAACTCCAACCTCCGTTAACATATGAAAATGTTAGGAAAGAAATATCTATACAAATCAATTCATCACAAAGGATAAATATTACCAGCTATCTCCTCCTACATATGCTCGACATAGAGAATCGAGCCACCGATGTGTAAGGAGACACCTATGCCCTACACTTCGTTGCCTAGTTCTAGTGCATGCCTTCCTTTTCCTAACATACGTAAGAGAGGACCATACATGGTCAGCTCAGCTAAGGCATCCTTGCCTATCCAAATAGTTCTCTTTCATTTCTTCTGGATAACAGTGAACAAATTATTTAGGTGGTGTTGGCCTCATTTTCAAAGTTCTTCCGAATATGTTGATGATATTGGGCATCCCATCACAAGTCCTTCTGCAAAGCATATTCAAATAACATTAGTTATTAAAAAATTGAGTTTATAAATGTAATTAAAAATTATTTACTTTACCTTGAACTCCTTTAAGTACATATCTTGTACCTTTATCGGGATCTTTTGCCATGATAGGTAGGAAGCATTTTACTTAATCTTAATGATCTTTGTGATCATGTGGATGGGCTGCTTAGACCAATAAAAGCTAAATAAAAAAGCAATTTTAGATAAATAATATAATGAAAACTTAATTTTGATTACTAAAATTAATTTTAATTATGAATCTTTAAGAGACTTAATGTACATCCGTTTTGAGGTGTCTGTGGTATGCTTGACAAGAGTGGAAGGCGCTGCCTCGAAGAAGGACGGAGGTGGCAGTGTGGTGGGAGCTGCAGGAGTGTGGTAGGTATGTGAAAACATGTGTACGGGAGGTGGAGCAATGAGCATGAAGGGCATTGTTATGGCAGTTGAAGTCAAAACCATCACAATGGTGCTCGTGTCAATGAAGGACCGTGAAGCATCATGCTTCTTCCTTCATTACAAATTGGAGATAACTGATTTACAAGGACTCTGGTTCTCGCTACCACCTAAATCCATCTATAGCCAGAACAAGTAACATGATTAGAATAATTTTATGTATGAAATAATAAAACTTAAAAGTAGGTGGCATTTGAACTAAAGCAGGATACTACTAAACTAAAAAAAGAAGCTACTGAACTATAGCAGAAAATAATTGAACTATAACAGTAAATAAAGTCATGTTAAAGTTGGAAACAACTGAGATAAAGCAAGAAACTACTAAAGTAAAACAAAAAATTAATATAAGTAAATATCAAAACTTAAATAAGTACTAGTATGCAATGAAACAAAATAAGTAAAATAACAAACACAAAAATGGATAATATAAAAGTTAAAGCATACATGTACCCATTTTATTCTGATACATCGGATGAGTAAGTAGGGTTGAACTTATAATTCTCTCCTCTGTGTCATCATCATACTCATCCACATCATGACTAACTTCTTTGTTGCATTAGTAAAATTCACTAAGGTTTCCCCTTCCTTAATAATAGTAAGAGGAATACATAAATTTGGCATATCCTGCTTCTGTTGTGATAGTTTGGATATCACTTTCGCTCTAAACCTAGTGTTGATGACCATTGCCCAGTCAAGTTTGTCTTTGCTTTACCGAGATATCTAAGATAATATACCTGACATGTTTGACTTGTCAAAATGAATGAATCAAATTTATCATATCTTCTTCTATTCATTTTAACTTCAATTATGTCCTATGATTCTATTATTCTTGTTCCTCGATTAGAAATAGGATCAAACTAGTCATAATTAAACATAAATACACGGCGTTCAATAGAGCTCGAAAACTGTAAGTGCACAACTTCTTGCAGAATCTCATATTAGTCAATCTCATTATTAGAATGAGTTTTTCTTTTAACACATACACCATAATTATATGTCTTCATTCCTTTAGACCAAAAATTTGTGTGAAATCTGTACTCATTTATATCAAATATAGGCCACTTAATTATGTTTTGATTAGACCCCCAAACAAAATCTATTATAACTTAATTCATAACTCTATTGCTCTGATCATGAACATATTACAAAAGTTAACGTTCTTATGTAATTTGTGCAATCATCTTACCTACTACAAATTTTTTAGTTAGTTGAGCTTATATATAATTTGAATCTTGTTGCGAACTTTTCTTCATTTTTTTTACTGATATATTCTTGTTCACAATATTTAAGGAGCTAATAAATAATCTGGTCACATAATTAAAATTGAAATAATCACGTCAATATAATATTTTTACTACTAAGTCCAATACCTACAAGTTAATATGCATCCTCAATGATTTCTTAACTCTACTTTTTAAAAATACATTTTTATTTCTTCTGAATGGATGATCAACACAAAAATATTTGATGACATTTGAATCAGACATTGCTTCTTCCATATTTTAAAGCAAATGCAATTATAGTATGGGAAAGCTAACTTTCCCGCATTGCTCCATTTCGATAATATTTCATATGCATGAAAATTGTTTATTGTTCACATTAAGGTAGATTTCATTTAAAATTTTTCTTTGATGCAATATTACAATTGACAAGACATGTTTCCCTTAATAATTTGAGCTTATCTATAAAAAAAATTGTAAATATAAATCAATTCTTCCCTTCGGGCTTTATGGACCAGACATAATCAATGTGAGAAACATGAAAGGCGTAGTTATGCACGTTTATGATGAGAAATTATAATGTGTACCTATCACCAGTTAGTATGAGTAGGACGAGACGGTCTGACTGTATAACATAAAATCATCTACACATAAGCCAAGTATATTATTGCGGGATTGCTACAAATTCAGGGAAAGTACGATTAAAATATTTTCAAGCTTCACCATCCGTTGGATAATACAACATGCAGTCATTAGTACATCGAGGAGCTAACAAGCAAAGCTCAAACTAGCCCCAACTAGACTCGTTAGCTCGTGAACCTGCTTGTTCAAAAAATATTAGTATAAAATATACTGAATATATTAAATTTTAAAAATTTATTTTTAAAAGTGATAAAAATGTTTAAAACTAGTATTTTGTAATTTGTATTAAGTGATTTCTTATTATTTCTCTTATAACTATTTGTCATTTTATTATATCACTTCCGTAAATTAATATTATTTTTTTCTCTTTTATATTAACTAAACCGGCTCAAAATCATAGACTTTAGTTCGAGCTCGAGCTCAAACTCGATAAAATTAATCAAGCTCAAGCTCAAGCTGAGGGTGGCTCGAGCGACTAGACTCGTTTGCACCCCTAATCTAGGATGCCATGAGCTCTAAAATATGATGAATGTGCTAGCATGCCAAGTCATATGTACAATACTCTTGGTGGACAATTGACATAATGACATGCCAAAACATAGGAATGAAACCAAAACAATTTGAAATTCAAATGTGAAAATTTCACATGACAAAGTCATAAGTATATGCNAGAAGTTGCTCTATCGTCATGGCTTGTAAGTCCTTCGTCTCTTCGATAATAGTTGTCATACTATCAAATTTTGAATCTAACGATCGGAGAATCTTTTCCATGATAGCCACATCTTCTAACTTCTCACCATTTCTTTTTAGTTGATTGGAAATGGTAATTACTCTAGAAAAGTAATCGGAGACCAACTCGCCTTCTTTCATATGCAAAACATCAAATTGACTTCTTAAAGTTTGAAGTCGTACCTTTTTAACCTTCTCTTCTCCCTTATATGAAACCTCGAGCTTCTTCCATGCTAGTTTGGCCGAAGTAGCACTTGAGATCTTCTCAAAACCATCTTCATCTAAAGCTTGATAGATGAGGAAGAGAGCCTTCTTGTCTCTCTTTCGCAAGTCTCGTAAGCTATCCTTTTGTGTTGTGGATAGAGCGGACTCATCACTTGGCTCATCGTAGCCTTTCTCCACAACCTCCCAAACGTCATGCGCTCCAAGGAGTGCCTTCATCTTGATACTCCAATTGTCGTAGATGCTTTCCTTAAGCATCGGGACTTGGAACGAAACCATGCCACCGTTTGTCATTTCTCTGTAATGGAACCTCGCTCTGATACCACTTTGTTGGAATGGAGAAGCTTTTAGGAAATGACAAAGGCTAAAAAAAATAACTTATGGAAGAAGCTTCACTCTTATTTAACACATTTACTTGGCTTGATACAAACTAAAAGACTCCACCCCTATTTATACTAGTGGCACCTCCTAAATTAATGGCTAAGATTGTGCCACCACAATTACAATCCAATGGTTACAAATAATTCCACACCTACCACACAATAATTCAACACCTACCACACCTACCACACCTACTACACAATAATTTCATACCTACCACATGTTCTAGAATAAGCTTATAGAAATTAAGCTTTATTTAAACAACTAAAACAAGTTTATATTTCAACACATACTTGGTCAGCTCAGCTAAGGCATCCTTGCCTATCGAAATAGTTCTCTCATTTCTTCTGGATAACAGTGAACAAATTATTTAGGTGGTATTGGCCTCATTTTCAAAGTTCTTCCGAATATGCTGATGATACTGGGCATCCCATCACAAGTCCTTCTGCAAAGCATATTCAAATAACATTAGTTATTAAAAAACTTGAGTTTATAAATGTAATTAAAAATTATTTACTTTATCTTGAACTCCTTTAAGTACATATCCAGTACCTTTATCGGGATCTTTAGCCATGATAGGTAGGAAGCATTATACTTAATCTTAATGATCTTTGTGATCATGTGGATGGGCTGCTTAGACCAATAAAAGCTAAATAAAAAAGCAATTTTAGATAAATAATATAATGAAAACTTAATTTTGATTACTAAAATTAATTTTACTTATGAATCTTCAAGAGACTTGCTGTACATCTGTTTTGAGGTGTATGTGGTATGCTTGACAGGAGTGGAAGGCACTGCCTTGAAGAAGGACGACGGTGGCAGTGTGGTGGGAGCTGTAGGAGTGTGGTAGGTATGTGCAAACATGTGTACGGGAGGTGGAGCAATGAGCATGAAGAGCGTTGTTATGGCAGTTGAAGTCAAAACCATCACAGTGGTGCTCGTGTCAATGAATGACCGTGAAGCATCATGCTTCTTCCTTCAGTACAAATTGGAGGTAACTGATCTACAAGGACTCTGGTTCTCACTACCACCTAAATCCGTCTATAGCAAGAACAAGTAACATGATTGGAATTATTTTGATGTATGAAATAATAAAACTTAAAAATATGTGACATCTGAACTAAAACATGATACTACTAATCTAAAAAAAGAAGCTACTAAACTAAAGCAGAACATAATTGAACTATAGCAGTAAACAAAGTCATGCTAAAGTTGGAAACAGCTGAGCTAAAGCAAGAAACTACTAAAGTAAAACAAAAAATTAATATAAGTAAAAATAGAAACTTAAATAAGTACTAATGTGCAATGAAACAACATAAGTAAAATAACAAAAACCAAAATGGATAATATAAAAGATAAGGCATACATGTACCCGTTTTATTCTGATACATCGGATGAGTGAGTAGAGGTTGAACTTATAATTCCCTCCTTTGTGTCATCATCAAACTCATCCACATCATGACTAACTTCTTTGTTGCACTAGTAACATTCACTAAGGTTTCCCCTTCCTTAATAATAGTAAGAGGAATACATAAATTTGGCATATCCTGCTTCTGTTGTGATAGTCTGGATATCAATTTCGCTCTAAACCTAGTGTTGATGACCATTGCCCAGTCAAGTTTGTCTTTGCTTTACTGGGATATCTAAGATAATATACCTGACATGTTTGACTTGTTAAAATGAATGAATCAAACTTATCATATCTTCTTCTATTCATTTTAACTTCAATTATGTCATATGATTCTATTATTCTTATTCCTCGATTAGAAATAGGTTCAAACTAGTCATAATTAAACATAAATACACGGCGTTCAATAAAGCTCGAAAACTGTAACTACACAACTTCTTGCAGAATCTCATAATAGGCATTCTCATTATTAGAATGAGTTTTTCTTTTAACACATACAACATAATTATATGTCTTCATTCCTTTAGACCAAAAATTTGTGTAAAATCTGTACTCATTTACATCAAATATAGGTCACTTAATTATGTTGAGATTAGACCCCCAAACAAAATCTATCATGACTTAATTCATAACTCGATTTCTCTGATTATGAACATATTACAAAAGTTAACATTCTTATGTAATTTGTCCAATTATCTTACCTACTACAAATTTTTGAGTTATTTGAGCTTACACATAATTTGAATCTTGTTGCGAACTTTTCTTTATTTTTCTTACTGATATGTTCTTGTTCACAATATTTAAGGAGCTAATAAATAATCTGGTCACATAATTAAAATTAAAATAATCACGTCAATATAATATTTTTACTGCTAAGTCCAATACCTACAAGTTAATATGCATCCTCAATGATTTCTTAACTTTACTTTTTTAAAAATACATTTTCATTTCTTCTGAATGGATGATCAACACAAAAATATTTGATGACATTTGAATCAGACATTGCTTCTACCATATTTTAAAGCAAATGGAATTATAGTATGGGAAAGCTAACTTTTCCGCAGTGCTCCATCTCGATAATATTTCATACGCATGAAAATTGTGTATTGTTCACATTAAGGTAGATTTCATTTAAAATTTTTCTTTGAGGCAATATTACAATTGACAAGACATGTTTCGCTTAATAATTTGAGCTTATCTATAAAAAATTGTAAATATAAATCAATTCTTCCCTTCGGGCTTTATGGACCAGGTATAATCAATGTGAGAAGCACGAAAGGCTTAGTTATGCACATTTATGACGATAAATTATAATGTGTACCTATCACCAGTTAGTATGAGTAGGACGAGATGGTCTGACTGTATAACGTAAAATCATCTACACATAAGCCAAGTATATTATTGCGGAATTGCTACAAATTCAAGGAAAGTACGATTAAAATATTTTCAAGCTTCTCCATCCGTTGGATAATACAACATGCAGTCATTAGTACATCGAGGAGCTACCAAGCAAAGCTCAAACTAGCACAAACTAGACTCGTTAGCTCGTGAACCAGCTTGTTTAAAAATTATTAGTAAAAAATATACTAAATATATTAAATTTTAAGATTTTATTTTTAATAGTGATAAAAATGTTTAAAAATAGTATTTTGTAATTTATATTAAGTGATTTATTATTATTTCTCTTATAACTATTTGTCATTTTATTATATCACTTCCTTAAATTAATATTATTTTTTTCTCTTTTATATTAAATAAGCCGGCTCAAAATCATAGACTTTAGTTCCAGCTCGAGCTCAAACTCGATAAAATTAATCAAGCTCAAGCTCAAGCTCAAGCTGACGGTGGCTCTAGCGACTAGACTCGTTTGCACCCCTAATCTAGGATGCCATGAGCTCTAAAATATGATGAATGTGCAAGCATGCCAAGTCATCTGTACAATACTCTTGGTGGACAATTGACATAATGACATGCCAAAACATAGGAATGAAACCAAAACAATTTGAATTTCAAATATGAAAAATTCACATGACAAAGTCAGAAGTATATGCCTCATACATAGAATCATACTTAAGACATATATAGCTTTTGTTGTAAACCCATATCCCCAATTAATGCATTGAGTTCCATAAAATAGGGTCTATGTATGTCTCTAACACATGTATTTTAGAGCATAAAAATTAAAGGATAGATATTTGGAGACATGAGCTTTAGCTACCTAAAATCTCATTATAATAAATGCTTACTAGTCTTAAACCATACTTCCCATCCATAAAATTCTATAGAACGGGCTATATATGTCTCTAATATGTTTGGACATATAAATGAGCATAAATAGTTAACTACATACTTCTCACAACTAAAAAAAATAAAAAAAAATGCACATGACTACATAACCTGCATATAATTAGGGCCTTGCTGTGTGATGATACAGTAATTTGCATACACAATAACATGTTTTCATATGGCTACAAAGCCAAGTGTCCAATAAAATGATGGGAAAAGTCATGCAAGCTTCCAATCCTAAATGCAAAAAGAAGAAGAAGAAGAAGTGGTATGTATGTAAATCTAAGAACTGAGTTGCATTCCTAAAGAAAAGAACTCACATAACAAAAAAACACAAGAAATAAAAAATGAAGTAGGAATAAATCGAGTTAGTTTCCTAAAACTTGGTTTTGCGGTTTACTCTGGATTCGGGCCACCAAAGTTCAAGGATCACCGGAGTCGAAGTGTCCCCTGAAGCATTCGTCGAAGGCTAGGGTGTTGCGGAGGAAAAATTATTCCATATGGATTGGACACAACACGCATCTTGCGTGCGTGCGGTGTTCGATCCTGACCGTAAATCAGATGATTTACGGTATTTTGGTGGGCCCCAC
This sequence comes from Phalaenopsis hybrid cultivar, assembly GCA_002079205.1. NCBI lineage: Eukaryota > Viridiplantae > Streptophyta > Magnoliopsida > Asparagales > Orchidaceae > Phalaenopsis > Phalaenopsis hybrid cultivar. The sequence continues at coordinate 23,218 of JXCR01070947.1, read as the reverse complement.
CTAAATATTTTTTTTTTTTAAAACTGGAATAATCCTGACCGTAGATCACCGTGATCTACGGTCAGGATCGGACACCGCAGACAGAGATGCATGCAGTGTCCGTATGCAATAATTTCTCATTGCGGAGAGCAAGAAAGAACCAAAGAAAATGAAAGAGTGAAGATAGAAAAATGAGTGGTTTACAGTGTGGGCTAGCTTTTACTAACGACTAACATCTGATTAGCAACAGAAATTTCAACAGATAGACTATGTGACTGAAATTTTAGCCGTCGTCCAACTACTTTCAAATAAAAAAAAATTAGCGACCACTTAAATGAGGTTGAAATTTCAGACGTTAAACTTTGCAGCTGTGGTTTAAAGTGTTATTCAATAGGTAAATTAATGAGGTGCAAATTTGGCGGCTAGATTATCAATTGAAAAAAATCAATGAGTAATTCAGCCAATAATAGATTGTTCTCATGTAGTGTTAGATGACATCTCTAATGCATGAGATGGTGAAATGATGGTGTATATTACATCATATAGTTTGGGGTCACTTCTCTTATTAGCTTTTTTAATAAGGAGAAGGCTGATAAGTAACATTTTTATGTCAAATTTAGATAAGTTTACCATGATATTTTCTATCTATGAAATTCATGTATTTGTTATTCCAACAATATGTGGATCTTATCTCACACACTTGAACGACATTTCACGTAAGTCGCATTTAAGCATTTTTTCTTACAACTAAAGACTTTATGTTACTTACTGCGAGTGTGACTTTCCACCTTTAAATGAAATGTTTTATGATAAAGTTGTATTTTTTTTCTCGTTTTTTTTATACCGCTCTATTTGTTTGGACTTTTTAATGTTGTTTATGAAACGAGTGCTCTAGATCATTGATATTAGGTTTGATTAATTCTAGAATATAATTCCCAAAAATTAAGGGAAAAAAATAGCATCATTGCCCATGTTTGAAATTTAATGAGCTAATACTAATGCCCAAACAAAATTTAAATAGTTATAATTTTAAGTGAACTATGCTTGAATATTGCATACTCAATAGCAACTTTCTTGGGCTGTTGCTTACTGAAATGAGCCTCTTGGGCCTAGAGGGCCCATCTTCTCCAAAGCGCTAATACCATTGAGCACTAACAGTCGGAGTAACTCGTTGAGATAACCTATAACCTCACCTGCCAATCTGATAGTTGTTTCATACTTGTTGTTGGAGTAATCTACCGAAGTGAGCTATAAACCTAGCCTCTCGATCTGCCGGTTGTCCCATACCAGCTGCAGAAGCAATCTACTAAGGTGATGTACTGTCCTCATCTACCCATCTGTCAGCTATCTCAAATCAGTTGTTGAAGTAATCTATCGATGTGAACTACTCCGTTGCTTGTCGATCTACCAATTATCCTGCACCAACTGCGGAAGTAATCTGTCTTACTCTCCATGATCACTCCTCAAGTATCACAAATGATAAACAAGCTCCTATGCAACCCAATTTGATTCATTTGAAAATTGATTGCATGCATCTTAAAATCAATTTAATAATTTTGAGATTAATCTTATAAAAAAATTTACCAGAATAGATTAAGTTAATTTTTCTTTTTACTTTTAACATTAAATTTAAATACCACATAAGTCGTGAAAAAAAGGGGAATCTCTTTAATATTTTGTTTTATTTCAATAGCTTTGTATGATAACTACAATAAATAATCCAAATTTTGGGATATATATATATATATATATATATATATATATATATATATATATATATATATATGTTTATTTATAAAAAG
>JXCR01070947.1:3912-21198 GCA_002079205.1 Phalaenopsis hybrid cultivar | reverse complement strand
ATATATATATATATGATTATTTATAAAAAGTAATGTGCCAAGACAGTCCCCCGGGTTGTTTTAATCTTATAATTTATAAAAGTGCCAAAATAATGTCCTGGGTATAAATAATTCTTATGGAGGACTATAAAAGCTTAATTTATAAATTAAAAAAAAATATAAAATGAAAAATATAAATTAATCAGCAGATTATCAGGATAAACTGTTTATTAACATAAGTTGAATAAGCTACAGCTGCTCCAAATTTGAGTGAGAATTTAAAATTTACATGAAAAAATATTAAATTTGTAATTAACAAATTTTCGAGCATTATGTAAGTAATTGCCCTAATTTTGGTCCCAATTATGGTTTTTAGAAGATCCAAAATATAAAATATTAGATTATTTCAACTTTAATTTTTTCGCTTTTTGCTTTTGGCTTCATCTCCTCAACTGTAACTGTGTAAGTGGAGGAAACATAAGGGCAGAATGATGCACTCTTTAGGTGTTAAGCTGGTCTCTTTGAAGCCTGCAACGATCTCTACAGCGTGGGCGAGCCACAGAGAAAGCACGAAGCCTTCTTTTGTGATTCTATCTGTCTCCAATTCTTCTTCCTCCGAGAGAGATGGTTCGGAGAATGANATACAATTGAAAATCCAAAACCTTTAAAAGCGCTTTAATGTCTTGATTGGATTCAAATCAAACTAATTTTGGCATCATAAAGTTCTTCTTGACTATAACCTTGCTGAAATCAAGGCTCAGTGATCTTGAATTTAAACTTAGAATATTTTTTATTGAGATNATACAATTGAAAATCCAAAACCTTTAAAAGCGCTTTAATGTCTTGATTGGATTCAAATCAAACTAATTTTGGTATCATAAAGTTCTTCTTGACTATAACCTTGCTGAAATCAAGGCTCAGAGTGATCTTAAATTTAAACTTAGAATATTTTTTATTGAGATGGTAAAAAATTATTGATCATACATCAAGTACATACATACCCCCATAATATATATTGATATATTTGTGAATACAGCAATGCAGAACTTATTTATTTATTTTCCGGCGCCAGAAGCTGCTGAGCTGCATGTGTTGCTGTCCTCCAAATAAATAAATAAAAGGCAATAATTCCGCATCACTATTATTCGATTTGGCTTTATTTTATCTCTGCTTCTTTATTTATTTGAATTTGACAATGCGAAGACATATTTTAATTCATTTCACTCAATTCTTATTTATTTACATAACCAACATCTAAATTTCAATTTTTATCNAAATTTATTGATGATACATCAAGTACATACATACCCCCATAATATATATTGATATATTTGTGAATACAGCAGGGCAGAACTTATTTATTTATTTTCGGGCGCCAGAAGCTGCTTAGCTGCATGTGTTGCTGTCCTCCAAATAAATAAATAAAAGGCAATAATTCCGCATCACTATTATTCGATTTGGCTTTATTTTATTTCTGCTTCTTTATTTATTTGAATTTGACAATGCGAAGACATATTTTAATACATTTCACTCAATTCTTATTTATTTACATAACCAACATCTAAATTTCAATTTTTATATATATTTTACTTCTTAAAATTTAGAAAAGTACAAAAGAAATTTCATAAAAGTTCGAAAAAAATATATATATTCCTTCAAAAAAAAATTCAAAACAACTGTTTGATGNAATTTTTATATATATTTTACTTCTTAAAATTTAGAAAAGTACAAAAGAAATTTCATAAAAGTTCGAAAAAAAAATATATATTCCTTCAAAAAAAAATTCAAAACAACTGTTTGATCTAGGGCTGTCAAAACAGTTTGTTGATCGCGAACAGCTCGTGTTCGGCTTGTTAAGAAGCTTGTGTTTGGCTTGTTCGTTTAGTTAACAAATCGAACATGAACAACAAGAACAAAAATTTGTTCGTTTGTGTTCGGTTCATTTTAGTTTGAAATACTACTCATCAATTATTTATATATATATTGAAGAGTGGTATTTTTTANGGTTCATTTTAGTTTGAAATACTACTCATCAATTATTTATATATATATTGAAGAGTGGTATTTTTTAAAAAATTAATTGGCTGCAAGGCTTTAAAGATTTATAATCAATTAAAATAGCTAATTAAGAAAATAGAATGAAAATTATTAAATTAGATTCAAATGATATTTTAATATAAACATTAATTTTTAAATTTTGCTCCAACTCTTAACATCTTATCACTACATGATTAGAATTGCCAAAATGACTCTTTGTTCATGAACAACTCGTGTTCGATTCGTTAAGCAAACGAGCCGAACATGAACACACTTTTTGAGCTCAAAATATAAACGAGCCGAACACAAGCTTAGATTTAAACTCCTAGTTTGATGCAACATAATGGCAAAAATTATAATTTTGTTTAAAATAAAGTTTCAAAATAATGGGAAAAAAAACAATCATGATAAAATCAGTAAATAAAATTCAAAGAGGGTGCTTTCTGCATACCTCTCATGGAGATAAATGCTAATTTGATTCAGAACACAAGGCAGAAAAAACCGATGGAAATGACGAAGAGAAGGCAGTCCTTAACTTTTAAACCATAAATTAAATTCAAACTGCAATAAAACAATAAATAAATAAATAAATAAAAAGAGGGAACACGTTATGCATGAATTAATGCATGCAGCTTGGCGTGAGAATCTCGTGACATTTGTTTCCAGCATGACGCGACTCATCGGTCCTCTTCCATGGAAATGAAATATTTAATTAAATTAATTAGTAAATTATATATTATCATTAATTATAACTTATGATATTTAACTGTATCATTTCAATTAGACCTGAAGGGCTGTGCTAGGTCTGGTTTAGGTTAGACCTAGTGTTTTGGGTTAGGTCTAGTATAAGTTTGACCTGAAGAGTGGATTAGGTCAAATTTAGATTAGATCTAGGGTTTAGGTTAGGTCTACGATGTGTTAGACCCAAAAGCTGGGCTAGGTCTAATTTATTTTAGGTTTAATGCAGGTTAGACCCAAAAGGATGGGCTAGGTCAAATTTAGATTAGACCTAGGGATGAGTTAGGTCTAATGTGAGTTAGACCCAAAGTTGTGCTAGGTCTAGTTTGCTCTAATGTAAGTTAGACCCGAAAGGTTGGACTAGGTCTAGTTTAGGTTAGACCAATGGTTTAAGTTAGGTCTAATGTAAGAGACCCAAAAAGTTGGACTAGGTCTAATTTAGGTTAGACCCAGGGTTTAGGTTAGGTCTAATGTAAGTTCGGACCAAAAAGTTGGCTAAGTCTAAGTTAGATTAGACTTGGGTTTAATGTAAGTTAGACCCAAAAAGTTGGTTAAGTCTTAAGTTAGGTTCAAATTTAATTCATTTTTACACTTTAATAACACGAATATTCCAACATGAGCAATAATATTAATATTATTATATGATAAATATTCGCCATTCATGATAAAAATTATATATTTTAACTACCCAATTTAATTCGAATAAGAATTTATGTTTTCAATTATTAATCGAATACGGATGCAGATAAAACAAATGGGCGCAGATGCTCGTCGACAAACTCTACCTAATAATTCCATTTTTTTTTTTCAAAGATTCACATACAGACCACTCAATTACTGCATATTTACATATCTGACATCTATATTTATTTTTATGTACATTATGCATACCACCTTATATATGCATGACGCCGGGACATGAAAATATATATTTCAAAATTTAAAAATCAAAATAATTATTATTTGTATAAATAGAAAGTTAGCTAAATATAAGAAACATAAAGATAAAATTCTTTCACCATGTTACCATTTAAAGCCGTTTTTAGGACAAAAAAGAAGTGTTCATTAAATTTCATGAAATTCTAAGAGTCAGCTTGGGGCGGTGATGCAACACTGCACCGAAAAAGTTTTATTCATTAGGATAAAGTACATTTTGAAAGTCTTTTTAAAATGCTGCTGCTGAAATTTATATTTTTGCACCACTCCCGGGGTAAGTGCGATGACAGCTTTCTAGCTACGTTCTGACTTAAAAAAAAAAAAAAAACNAAAGTTTTATTCATTAGGATAAAGTACATTTTGAAAGTCTTTTTAAAATGCTGCTGCTGAAATTTATATTTTCGCACCACTCCCGGGGTAGGTGCGATGACAGCTTTCTAGCTACGTTCTGACTTCAAAAAAAAAAAAAAACTTGAACCTGCCACTGCAACTTTTTTAGCATCAGATTATTATTCAACATCCATCTCAAAAAGGAAAAAATATTACATCAGTACTACGCACGTAGAGTAACATGCGTAGCCAATGAAATCACGCCACGATACCTCACGCGACAGGAAAAAAAATGGCGTGGTAACACGAGAAATATTTCCCCGTATTATTCATGTGTTATTGTGTTATTCATGTGTTGCTTATGTGTTGTTGTGTTATTATAACACCAAGAATATTCTCAAGACACAATAACACATGAATAACACACAATAACAACAGAATAACACGGGAACATTCCCGACAAAAAAAAAAACGCGATAACACGGGAGAATATTCCCCCCATGTTATTCATGTGTTATTAATGTGTTATTGTGTTATTATAAAACCAAGAATATTCTCAGGACACAATAACACATGAATAACACGAGGAAAAATATTCCTCATGTTACACCGCCGTATTTTTTTCCTGTCGCGAGGGGTGTCGTGACGTAATTTCATTGGCTAAACACGTTACTCTACGTGCGTGGTACTGATGTAATATATTTCCCTCAAGAAGACCCGAATAGTTNAAAAAAAATGGCGTGGTAACACGAGAAATATTTCCCCGTATTATTCATGTGTTATTGTGTTATTCATGTGTTACTTATGTGTTGTTGTGTTATTATAACACCAAGAATATTCTCAAGACACAATAACACGTGAATAACACACAATAACAACAGAATAACACAGGGGAATATTCCCAACAGAAAAAAAACGACGCGGTAACACAGGAGAATATTCCCCCAATGTTATTCACGTGTTATTAATGTGTTATTGTGTTATTATAAAACCAAGAATATTCTCAGGACACAATAACACATGAATAACACGATGAAAAATATTCCTCATGTTACACCGCCGTATTTTTTTCCTGTCGCGAAAGGTGTCGTGACGTAATTTTATTGGCTAAGCACGTTACTCTACGTGTGTGGTACTGATGTAATATATTTCCCTCAAGAAGACCCGAATAGTCTTAAAATCAAATTTATAACAAAAAAAATAAAATAATGAATTAAAACTATACATCGAGATTCATTTGGAACAGCTATAACATTTTTTTTTTCTTTGTAAAAATTATTGTAGATCTATTTAAGAGAGAAATTACAAAAATTTATTTTTTAGAAAATCAGACAATAAACGCAATGCACATAGAAAGATATTATTACAAACATATCCTAAAACTTAAAATAAAAAATAANATCAAATTTATAACAAAAAAAATAAAATAATGAATTAAAACTATACATCGAGATTCATTTGGAACAGCTATATATATATATTGTAAAAATTACTGTAAATATATTTAATAGAGAAATTACAAAAATTTATTTTTTAGAAAATCAGACAATAAACGCAATGCACATAGAAAGATATTATTACAAACATATCCTAAAACTTAAAATAAAAAAATAAAATTTAAAAAAATAATAAAAATAAAAGAATACTCATCATTTTGCACCCCTAAATCTAAAAATATCTTATATATTGATTACATCATGCACATATACAAGTAAACATCATTTGTACGAGAGGCTTTTCGTCCACATTGGGGTTGATTTAAAAAACATAAAAATATATAAACATTAGGACATAAAGGCTAAAAATCCCCTCCCAGTGTAGGTTAAAACAGGTAGAAAACATGCGTGCAAACCCTAAAGGAGCCCACCATCTTCATCTCCCACGAAGGACAGAGAGAAGGGGGCAATCGCTACATTGAAAGTTGATGATCCAACCATATCAATATGCTTCATCTCAAAATCACCTTCCTATATTTATTTTCAGGAAAAAAACCAAATCAGTAAATTGTGTTGAGATAGATTTATCAAAAGAGAAACAGAAAAAAAGAAAGGAAGATTTACGTGCGTATCACTCAATTCTTATATATTTACATATCTAACATTTAAACTTGATTTTTTACGTACTATGTTAAGATATAAAGTCTCGTATTGCTCGTGAGTGCATACAACCCGGTAAAAACCTTGTATCACAGAGAGAATATTAATGAGAGAGAGAGATGAATGCGAGTCCTGAGAGAAAACCTTAGAGAATTTATTGAGTTTTCTCTTTGGTAAGCTGGAAAAGCTTAAACCCTCGTAGGTTCCTTGAATTACAACATTTTAGAGAGAGAAAGAAACAGAGATTCCCTGGAAAAGAACCTCATTTACACCTTTTGACTTCCCTTTTAAACATGAGTGAAAAACAATAAGATCACAAATAGACGCATTTTGTATTGCACAGTGCCCTTCCCCGGGGTCTTAATGAAAAGATAGTGATGTGAGTGTCAGGCGGTGCTGGTATGATGTTCATCCCTGGTGTCTGCTTGAAAAGACCGAGTTGTAAATGTCGAGTGAAGCTTTCAATGATTGATTGACAGATGTTCTTACTAATCATGTTGACTTTCTCCGATAGCTGCCCTCACACAAGGGGGCTAGACCTTATTTTCAAGAGGAATGAATACAACCATTTTGCTAGATGGGCTTAATTCAACTGCTTCGAAAGGTGAACTTGATTCAGCCAATTTAGTGGATGGGCTCGATTTAGCCATTTCAGTGGATGGGCTCGATTCAACCATTTCAGCAGGAAGTCTCATATGAGCCACATCGACAGGTNAATATGCTTCATCTCAAAATCACCTTCCTATATTTATTTTCAGGAAAAAAACCAAATCAGTAAATTGTGTTGTTATCAAAAGAAAAAAAAAAAAAAAGAAAGGAAGATTTACGCACATATCGCTCAATTCTTATATATTTACATATCTAACATCTAAACTTGATTTTTTACATATTATGTTAAAGACAAAGTTTCGTATTATTCGTGAGTGCATATAACTCAATTGAGCCACATCGAAAGGTGGGCTCGATTTTACCACGTCGGCATGTGGCCTCAGTTTAGAAAAATAAGTAAAAAAAAATTATATAACCGTATTTGTGTATAAATTTAGTCATCAATTATCTCGACTCTTCGACGGGACATCCACAGGAAGAATGGGAGAATGAATCTTGTTGCTTGTCTAACATTTTCCTTCAGAGATCTTCGAGGCGAGAATGCAACATGTCTTGGGAATCGAGCCCGTCTAACCTAAAATTCTTATCAATAGTCATAAGTTGTTTTATCAAAAATGATTTCAGATCTGGGGTGAAAGCTGACCAAGTGAACGATATCTAATTGACTTGGACTGATAAGAATATTTGTATCTTAAACGATGAATCAATGTAAGAAGCTCAAATCCAAGTCATCGAGGAACATTGGACAAAAAATCATTATCTTAAAAAGTAGCATCATCGCATTTATATTAATTTGCTACGCCATCAACAAATTTCCAACATCCAATGTGAATCTTGATGCATGACATGGATCTCGATGCATTTTTTTGAGCAAGAATCATTCAAATTTTGATAAAAAATCATCCGGAAATCATATTTCAACAAACTTACAGTCAAATTGACTGGCTCTACGAGACAGACATAATGACATCAAAATCGATCCAATATCAGTCAAATCAAGAACATATGAAGACATTAAATGACTTTTGGAAGCTTTGAAGACATTTTTTAAGTTCAAACTGATGTTGAATCTGATGAGCTTATGTTCGAATCGAGCGTCTTGAGAAGAAGAATCCAACAAACACTAGATCGCTCAATTCAGACATCATTAAAGCACTCAAATGTCCATCAAACACTGTCTGATCAAAAGAAACTTTTTGGATCATCCGATTAAAGTAATTCATATTATTGCATTAGTTGTAGTCGAGTCACTATAAATAAAGTTCCACCTCTCTCATGAAAAAGAAAAGAGAGCTTGAGTCTTGAGAAAGAGCTGAAGTCCAATAACACTTCTGTCATTATCGACCACTGCCGACCGCCGTCATCCACCTCCGACTGTCGTCAATTGCAGTCGATCACCATAGAACACCACCTGACGACTGTCGTCGATCGCTATTGGTAGTGCTAGTTCATTGCAACAAGTTCATCCACACGTCGACGTTGTGACTTGGGAGACCAAATAACCATTTTTCCGTCTGTGAGAAGTGATTGCAACTATAATCATCATATTATAGTAGCAATTTTCAGCTGGATCAGGCCTCATAATTTTTCCTTTTACGAGTTTTCCACGTTAAAATTTTTGGTGTTAGTGCTAGTTGTTTTCTCTCTTCTGAGTGTGTACTGAATCTGTGTATCACACTAAGACGATAATATATTACTTTACTGCCACAAATTTTCTAGTACACATCAGTTTAGCACCAATGTGGGAATAAAACATTCTTATCACTGAAGTACTTGCGAGACTTGTTGCATGACCACCAAGAGAAATCTCGCAACAACGGAGAATCTCGTTCCAACACCCATCATTCAAGAAGGAAGCACGAAGCTAAGGGTGCCAAGCCTCTTCATCCTCCCACTTTGAAAGTTGTCATCCCAGTAACAAAGGTGGCTCATGTCCTTCTATGGAAAACCGAGTACGCAAGAAGAAGGCATCTCAACTGGGGAATCTACAACTCCTACGTGGGGAGCGACAATTGCAACGCAATGGAACTTACCACCAGTTCAACATTCAACAGGAACTACCTGTCACCGGGTGCTCTCCCTGTGATGAAACCATTCCCCTGTCGAGACGAGACGTTGATCTCCTCGAATTACAAGTTTCACTCATCTATCTCATGTGACTCACCTGTCACCGCCCAGCCTTACTATCGCTTCTGCTAATATCATTCGTGATGAGCTATAATGTCTGGTTCGGGAAGAGTTCCCTCTGGATAAAAGGGATCACTTCCCCACTCGCCGTAACTTCCAAGAATCCTCTCCTTTGGCTGATGCAGTTCTCCGCCACCCTATTCCAACGGGCTTCAAACTCTCGAATATCGATGCCTACGAAGGGGCAACTGACCCATACGAGCACATTGACCATTATCGAACCATCATGCATATTCATTGTGCCTCTAATGCACTTCTCTATCAAGTGTTCTTTGCGACTCTCAAAGTTTAAGCTTGCACATGGTTTTACTCCCTACATGGAGACACCATCAACACATTCAATGAGCTTGTCAGACTATTTGTAGAACAATTCATAGCAAATAGAAGGATCATCAAAGATTTATCCCACTTATCGGGAGTTTGCTAGAATGAGGGGGAATCCCTCAAGAAATACGTTCGCAAGTTCTTCATTGAAGCCTGCTAGATTCCAGGAGTGGATCCAAAGTTACTGAAATGAGTCTTTCTTTGAGGGCTCTGCCCAGTACTTGTCTACTCATCACTAATATGGGAGATAGTTCGTTCTTACCTCGATCTTGTCCATCATGTCGAAGCTCAAATCTCGGCAGATGTTATCAGTGCACATAAGGTACAATTCAAGCGATTAGGGGACAAGCGCAAGAATAACACCAAACATAACGATTAAATTTCACAAAGAAAAAAGTTTGAACCACAGGTGAATCATGAGTCTTGATCAGAAAAAAATACATGTCACTCAACACATTACGTATCAACATCTTAATGACCATCAAGGATGAAGAGGTGTTAAGTGGCCAAGTCCATTAAAAAATCTAAATGAATAGAGACCAGTCTCAATATTGTAATTTCCACCAAGCGAAAGAACATCTAACAAAAAGATGTTTTCAACTAAAGAAAGAAATTGAACGTCTGATACGCCAATGCCACTTAGGCCACTACTTACAAGAACGAGGTGAGAGAAACTAGAACAAAATCATCGAGGTTATCGATGAGAAGTACAACTCCAAATTATCTTACTTGAGTAAATGACTGGCCTATAAAATTTTATATTTATTCTAGTAAAACTTTCATGTTGTTTTAAACTGTTATTTCAATAAAATTATCTTATTTTCTCAGAAAAAAATTTTGTGTAGAAAGCCCAATTGAGGCAAGCGACATATAAGAACTCCACCATGCTCCTGGAAGTCAAGCCCAAGAGGCAAAACTCGATGAGAATGTACAGTAGTCTTGAACGACGAGTCCAAGAGGCAAGCCATGATGAGAAGATATAATACCCCTAGAAGTCGAGCCCAAGAGACAAAACTCATTTGGAAGCTACCATGTCCTTAGAAGTTCAGCCCAAGGGCAAGACTCGATGAGAAGATACGATACCCCTAGAAGTCAAGCCTAAGAAACAGGACTCAATGGGAAACAACCATACCCATAGAAGTCAAGCATAAAAGGCTAGACTCGCTGGGAATATCTGATACCCCTGGAAGTGGAGCCCAGAAGGCAAGACCCGATGGGAAGCTACCATGCCCTAAAAATCGAGCCCAAGAGGCAAGACTCGATAGAAAGATACGACACCCCTGAATATCGAGCCCAAGAGGCAAGACTCAATGGGAAGTTATCATGCCTTTAGAAGTCAAGCCCAAGAGACAACACTCGATAGGAAGATACAATGCTCATAAAAGTCGAGCCCATGAAGCAAAACTCAATAAGAAGCAAGCATGACCCAAGAAGTCAAGCCCAAGAGGGAAGTTTTGATAAGAAGCCAGTAGCGAACAAGGTTCTCACTAGAAAAACTCCACGAGAGGAAGTGGTTGACAACGTCTCCACTAAAAGACCTCAGAAGGCTACAAGCCAAAGAAAGCAGAGGCACATCAAAAACCTCAAAAAACTACAAGCCTCAAAATGTATCAGTTCATTTCAAGCTTCTATAAGACATAAGCTTACAAGGACACAGCCTCGGAAAGCAAGAGCCTCAAAAGGCACGCTATTCTCTATGTTATAAAGTGGACGTGTTAAACTTTAATTACAGAATCTCAGTCGATTGAGAAGCCATAATAACCTCAGAAACAACGTCAAAGATGTACAAAAAAATCCATTATCATCATCTATAAATGTCACATTAGATGATTAAAAAGGCCATAAAGACCAACAAAAACTGACGCAAACGTTACAAGAGATATCGCCGCCACATAAGCATAAAAATATTCCCCTCGAAATGCGGCGGGAAAATTCTAGCATTTTTTCATCTTCACTGGAATACGCAATAGCAATAACAAGAAGATCTCAAGTCACATGTTGAGCATGGATGGAATTAACTTTCTTCATCTCACTGATGTGAAAGAAGATCTTGTTGATTATTTGTTATGCAAGACGAAGATGACTTTCTCCTACATTACAACACAAGGAGATCTCGTTGCTCGTCTGCTGCGCCAGACGGGGACTTTTTTATGCACTGTAATGTAAAAGATCCCGTAGTTCATTTGCTACGCAGGACATGGACGGCCTTCTCCTGCACCGCAACATGAAAATCGCATTGCTTGTCTGTTACGCAAGAAGAGAACACTTTCTTCTTCTGGGACGCTGATTAGCCGCATATGAATCAAGGAAACTCTACTCTCCACTCTCCCTCTTTTACTCCTCTCACTTGTGAATTTTTCTTTCATTAATGATCTCTATTTATAGTCTTAGAAAGAAGCCTAACATTAAAAGCAATTGGATTTAAACAAAGAAAATGGAGAAAAAACTTATTTTTTTCATATTCCCACATTTTAACCATCTAAATTCTCTCATTAAAACTAAAAAATAGTAATGGCAACAAATAAAAAAATAAATTTTCCTTGCTGTTACACCTTCTGAATTCTTGTCATCTTGGCTTCCAATTCTTGATGACCGTCGTTCCAATTCCGGCCTTCCGCATTCGCTGTGATCCATGTGTAGCTTGGAGCGGTTTTAGGCGTTAATGCATTATAATNCTTGTTGCTTGTCTAACATTTTCCTTCAGAGATCTTCGAGGCGAGAATGCAACATGTCTTGGGAATCGAGCCAGTCTAACCTAAAATTCTTATTAGTAGTCATAAGTTGTTTTATCAAAAATGATTTCAGATCTGGGGTGAAAGATGACCAAGTGAACGATATCTAATTGACTCGGACTGATAAAAATATTTGTATCCTAAATGATGAATCAATGTAAGAAGCTCAAATCCATGCCATCGAGGAACATTGGACAAAAATTATTATCTTAAAAAGTAGCATCATCACATTTATGTTAATCTGCTACGTCATCAACAAATTTCCAACATCCAATGTGAATCTCGATGCATGGCATGGATCTCGATGCACTATTTTGAGCAAGAATCATTCAAATTTTGATAAAAAATCATCCGAAAATCATATTTCAACAAACTTACAGTCAAATTGATTAGCCCTACGAGACAGACATAATGACACCAAAATCGATACAATACGAGTCAAATCAACCACATATGAAGACATTAAATCACTTTTGGAAGCTTTCAAGGCATTTTTTTAAGTTCAAATTGATGTTGAATCTGGTGAGCTTATGTTCAAATCGAGCGTTTTGACAAGACAAATCCAACGAACACTAGATCGCTCAATTCAGACATCATTAAAGCACTCAAATGACCATCAAACGCTGTCTGATCAAAAGAAACTTTCTGAATCGTCCGATTAAAGTAGTTCATATTATTGCATTAGTTTTAGTCGAGACACTATAAATAGAGTTCCACCTCTCTCATGAAATAGAAAAGAGAGCTTGAGTCTCGAGAAAGAGCTGAAGTCTAGCAACACTTGTGTCATTGTGGACCACCGCCGGCCGCCGTCATCCACCTCCGACTGTCGTCGATTGCAGTCGATCACTGTAGAACACCACCTGACGACTGTCGTCGATCGCTATTGGTAGTCGCTAGTTCTTTGCAACATGTTCATCCACACGTCGACGTTGTGATTTGGGAGACCAAGTAACCATTTTTCTGTCTGTGAGATAAGTGATTGCAACTATAATCATCATATTATAGTAGCAATTTTCAGCTGGATCAAACCACATAATTTTTCCTTTTAAGAGTTTTCTACATTAAAATTTTTGGTGTTAGTACTAATTTTCTCTCTTCTAAGTGTGTACTGAATCTGCGTACCATACTAAGACGATAATATATTACTTTACTGCCACAAATTTTCTAGCACACATCAGTTTAGCACCAATGTGGGAATAAAACATTCTTATCACTGAACTACTTGCGAGACTTGCTGCCTGACGACCAGGAGAAATGTCGCAACAACGGAGAATCTCGTTCTAACACCCATCATTCAAGAAGGAAGTCACAAAGCTAAGGGTGCCAAGCCTCTACATCCTCCCACTCTGAAAGGTGTCATCCCAGTAACAAAGGTGGCTCAAGTCCTTCTATGGAAAACCGAGTACGCAAGAAGAAGACATCTCAACTGGGGATTCTACAACTCCTACGTGACAATTGCAACGCAATGGAACTTACTACCAGTTCAACATTCAGCAGGAACTACCTGTCACAGGGTGCTCTCCCCGTGATGAAACCATTCCCCTGTCGAGACGGGATGCTGATCTCCTCGACATTACAAGTTTCACTCATCCGTCTCATGTGACTCACCTGTCACCGCCCAGCCTTACTATCACTTCTGCTAATATCATCTGTGATGAGCTACAATGCCTGGTTCGGGAAGAGTTCCCTCTGGATAAAAGGGATCACTTCCCTGCTAGCCGTAACTTCCAAGAATTCTCTCCTTTGGCTGATGCAGTTTTCCGCCACCCTATTACAACGGGCTTCAAACTCCCGAATATCGATGCCTACGAAGGGGTAACAGACCCATACGAGCACGTCGACCATTATCGAACCATCATGCATATTCATTGTGCCTCTAATGCACTTCTCTATCAAGTGTTCTTTGCGACTCTCAAAGTTTAAGCTTGCACATGGTTTTACTCCCTACATGGAGACACCATCAACACATTCAATGAGCTTGTCAGACTATTTGTAGAACAATTCATAACAAATAG
Organism: Phalaenopsis hybrid cultivar; assembly: GCA_002079205.1. NCBI lineage: Eukaryota > Viridiplantae > Streptophyta > Magnoliopsida > Asparagales > Orchidaceae > Phalaenopsis > Phalaenopsis hybrid cultivar. Next base: position 7,215 of record JXCR01070947.1, on the reverse strand, counting down.
AAGGATCATCAAAAATTTATCCCAATTATCTGGAGTTTGCTAGAATGAGGGGGAATCCCTCAAGAAATACTTTCGTAGGATCTTCATTGAAGCCTGCTAGATTCTAGGAGTGGATCTAGAGTTACTGAGATGAGTCTTTCTTTGAGGGCTCTGCCCAGTACTTGTCTACTCATCACTAATATGGGAGACAGTTCGTTCTTACCTCGATCTTGTCCATCATGTCGAAGCTCAAATCTCGGCAGATGCTATCAGTGCACATAAGGTACATATCAAGCGATTAGGGGACAAGCGCAAGAATAACACCAGACATACCGATTAAATTTCACAAAGAAAAAAGTTTGAACCACAGGTGAATCATGAGTCTTGATCAGAAAAAATACATGTCACTCAACACATTACGTATCAGCATCTTAATAACCATCAAGGATGAAGAGGTGTCAAGTGGCCAAGTCCGTTAAAAAATCTAAATGAATAGAGACCAGTCTCAATATTGTAATTTCCACCAAGCGAAAGAACATCTAACAAAAAGATGTTTTCAACTAAAGAAAGAAATTGAACGTCTGATACGCCAATGCCACTTAGGTCACTACTACAAGAACGAGGTGGGGGGAACTAGAAGAAAATCATCGAGGTTATCGATGAGAAGTACAACTCCAAATTATCTTACTTTAGTAAATGACTGGCCTATAAAATTTTATTTTTATTCTAGTAAAATTTTCTTGTTGTTTTAAACTGTTATTTCAATAAAAATTATCTTATTTTCTCAGAAAAAAATTTTGTGTAGAAAGCCCAATTGAGGCAAGCGACATATAAGAACTCCACCATGCCCGTGGAAGTCAAGCCCAAGAGGCAAAACTCGATGGGAATGTACAGTAGTCTTGAACGTCGAGTCCAAGAGGCAAGACATGATGAGAATATACGATACCCCTAGAAGTCGAGCCCAAGAGACAAAACTCGTTGGGAAGCTACCATGTCCTTAGAAGTTCAGCCCAAGAGGCAAGACTTGATGAGAATATACGATACCCCTAGAAATCAAGCCTAAGAAACGAGACTCAATGGGAAACAACCATACCCATGGAAGTCAAGCATAAGAGGCAAGACTCGCTGGGAAGAACTGATACCCCTGGAAGTGAAGCCCAGAAGGCAAAACTCGATGGGAAGCTACTATGCTCAAAAAATCAAGCCCAAGAGGCAATACTCGATAGGAAGATACAACACCCCTGAAAATCGAGCCCAAGAGGCAAGACTCGATGGGAAGTTATCATGCCTCTAGAAGTCAAGACCAAGAAACAACACTCGATAGGAAGATACAGTGCTCATAGAAGTCGAGCCCATGAAGCAAAACTCAATAAGAAGCTAGCATGACCCAAGAAGTCAAGCCCAAGAGGGAAGTTTTGATAAGAAGCTAGTAGCGAACAAGGTTCTCACTAGAAAAACTCCACGAGAGGAAGTGGTTGACAACGTCTCCACTAAAAGACCTCAGAAGAGTACAAGCCAAAGAAAGCAGTGGTACATCAAAAACCTCCAAAAACTACAAGCCTCAGAATGTATCAGTTCATTTCAAGCTCCTATAAGACATAAGCTTAAAAGGACACAGCCTCGGAAAGCACGAGATTCAAAAGGCACGCTATTCTCTATGTTATAGAGTGGACGCGTTAAACTTTAATTGCAGAATCTTGGGCGATTGAGAAGCCATAATAACCTCATAAGCAACGTCAAAGATGTACAAAAAAATACATTATCATCATCTATAAATGTCACATTAGATGATTAAAAAGACAATAAAGACCAACAATAACTGACGCAAACGTTACAAGAGATATCGCCGCCACATAAGCATAAAAATATTCCCCTCAAAGCGCGGCGGGAAAACTCTAGCATTTTTTTCATATTCACTGGAATGCGCAATAGCAACAACAAGAAGATCTCAAGTCACCTGTTGGGCATGGACGGAATTAACTTTCTTCATCTCACTGATGTGAAAGAAGATCTTCTTGATTGTCTGTTATGCAAGACGAAGATGATTTTCTCCTACATTACAATACAAGAAGATCTCGTTGCTCGTCTGCTACGCCAGACGGGGATTTTTTCTGCACTGTAATGTAAAAAATATTGTTGTTCATCTGCTACGCAGGACATGGACGACCTTCTCCTGCACCGCAACATGAAAGAAAATCGCGTTGCTTGTCTGTTACGCAAGAAGAGAACACTTTCTTCTTTTGGGACGCTGATTAGCCGCATATGAATCAAGGAAACTCTACTCTCCACTCTCCACTCTCCCTCTTTTACTCCTCTCACTTGTGAATTTTTCTTTCATTAATGATCTCTATTTATAGTCTTAGAAAGAAGCCTAACATTAAAAGCAATTGGATTTAAACAAAGAAAATGGAGAAAAAACTGAATTTTTTTCATATTCCCACTTTTTAACCATCTAAATTCCCTCATTATAACTAAAAAATAGTAATGGCAACAAATAAAAATAAATAAATAAATTTTGCCTCGTTCCACCTTCTGAATTCCTGTCATCTTGGCTTCCAATTCTCGACGACCGCCGTTCCAATTCCGACCTTCCGCATTCCTTGTGATCCATGTGTGTGTGTGTGTGTGTTTGCACGTGCGCGCACTCCTTAGCCTGACTCATTGGTTGCGGCATTTGGTGTAAGTCCCTCGGGTCGGGGGTTCGATCTCAGCATAGGATCGAATTGCACATCTTTCTGGAAGGGNTATTTATAGTCTTAGAAAGAAGCCTAACATTAAAAGCAATTGGATTTAAACAAAGAAAATGGAGAAAAAACTGAATTTTTTTCATATTCCCACTTTTTAACCATCTAAATTCCCTCATTATAACTAAAAAATAGTAATGGCAACAAATAAAAAATAAATAAATAAATTTTGCCTGGCTGTTCCACCTTTTGAATTCCCGTCATCTTGGCTTCCAATTCTCGACGACCACCGTTCCAATTTCGGCCTTCGCATTCCCTGTGATCCATGTGTAGCTTGGAGCGGTTTTAAGCGTTAATCCATTATAATAATCATGTGTGTGTGTGTGTGTGTGTGTGTGTTTGCGCGCCCGCACGCGCTCCTTAGCATGGCTCATTGGTTGCGGCCTTTGGTGTAAGTCCCTCAGGTCGAGGGTTCGATCCCAGCATATAATCGAATTGTACATCTTTCTGGAAGGGGAGTCCGCCCATCAGTCAGACTATGGGGTTGATCGGTAATCAACCTTTATATATATATATATATATATATATATATATATATATATATATATATATATATATATATATATATATATATATATAT
>JXCR01070920.1:8155-18175 GCA_002079205.1 Phalaenopsis hybrid cultivar | reverse complement strand
TTTATGAATTCATAAATTCTTCACATCTTTTTTATTTGAAGCGGCAACATGATTGATGTGGCCACAGAAAATATATGTAATAACAAATTTAGGATAAGAGGGACCTTGTTATAAACAAGAATAATTACATGAAATAAATAAAACATTCCCTAGCATAGATTATGCTCTTAGTAATAAGAATCTCTAACTCTCATCCTCAAAATAATTAAAAGCAATTAATATTCAATGAATATTTCATCATTCATTTTAGCCTCACATGAAAATNTATATATATATATATATATATATATATATATATATATATATATATATATATATATATATATGGGTGAGATTTTATCATGAATTTTGAAATTTGAAATTTGAGAGAATTTGAAAGTTGAATGAATGAGGTGATTGCTTTTAAGTAAAATCATATGATAGTCATCTAAAAACACATTCATTCACGGAATAATTAAGTTTTCTTGGAGATTCAGCAACCTGGCAGATGCTTGAGCAATACTACTGCCTATATTTGTAATATAGGCTTTATGATTTCATAAATTCTTCACAATTTATTTTATTTGAAGCGGCCACTTGATTCATGTAGCAGCAGAAAATATATGTAATAACAAATATAGGATAAGATGGACTGTTATAAAATAGAATAATTACATGAAATAAATAAAACATTCCCTAGCATAGATTATGCTCATAATAATAAGAATCTCTAACTATCATCCTCACTCGCTTTCAATACCCATCAATCTTTAAACGTCTTGTAACATCTTATAAAAACTGTGCAGACAATTAAATAATGGTTGGTAGAAAACAATTGATGGCTGAAAAATAAGACAAGAATTAAAAGAACAATTAATATTCAATGAATATTTCATCATTCATTTTAGCCTCACAAGAAAATAAAACAAATAACACCCTCACTGCACTTCAAATCAGTCCACCTATATAAATTATCCTGTCATTCTGAAAATAAAAAATAATAATTGCATATTTTTCCAAGCATCCAGAATGTAAAAATGTAATGATATTGTACTTAAATAACTGTAACTACAGAATATCCTGGAAGTTTTTGTAATTTACATTAAAGTCTACCGAATTTGTTAAAGTTACAAATGGGGAAGGGACAAAAACATTCCCCTTTGACATTCCAAATGACCACCACCAAGTACTAGAGGTCATGACAGACTCCTGCTCTCAGCGCTGACTTCCGAATGCCAAAACCACAACAATTTATTGATGTAATATACAGACACAAATTTATCTCACCCATTGAGCCCTAAAGCTGCTTGTATAAGCCAAAGCTCACTCCACAGGTCGGATTTCATCCTGTTGACCATACTCATTATTCCGTACACTATTTGAAAAAATTTTAGTTGATCTTTTAAACCTAATGGAGTCCTGCTCCCCTTGCAGCTTCTGCGATGAGCCCACGAGCAAAAGCCGTGACATAACATAGGCCAGAAGCTCTTCCCTATGTGAAAACGTGAAGTCAAGGTGTGCGTATTCGAACTCATTGTAGGAAACCTCCACCCCTTCCCTTTTCATAAGCCTGTAGTGCTTCCTCACCATGGATGGGCTTATCACCTTATCTTTTCTTCCAGCCACCAGATCTATAGGCACATCAATGAGATGATAATATTGCCCAAGATCCAATGGTTCTGGCGAATTATATGCCTCCATGTTGGCAGCTTCGCTTCCATAATCATACATTATAAACCTCTTCGCTCGTTTTATCTGCGCTAAGTGGATAGCGACATGAAGGGACACCCCGGGCATATCATCCATGTTGTAGTGAGGCAACCCGAGCACCCCCACCCAGTTCGAGCTATCGCCGCCAACAACATAGCTCATTAGAGTTTGAACGAGTCCGCCTAGTGCGGGATAGTTATGGAAGTCCCGCGCTAATTTGTTCAGCAGCATGCGGAAAAACCTCGTGGGTATGTAAAGTCCAGGGACGATAGGTGCGAGGATCGGACCGAGTAGTAGAATGAGATGCTCTGCTATGGTAAACACAAATGTGGAGTTTTCGTGAAAGCCAGCAGGAGAGAGTAAAATCATCCTCGATAATCTATGGGGCTTTGCTTCTATCAGGCGCATGATGATGTACATCAGCATCACCGCTCCTCCGAGGCTGTGGCAGACTACGCCGAGTTGATAGGGATGAGGACCCTCAACTAAATCTTCGGAATTGAGATGTGATGATAGCTCGGATGTTTTGATTTCATGTATTTTATCGATAATTGCAGGCATGTCTTTGGTTCCGTGCTCATTGATCGAATATTTCCAATACCTGGATTAAAGTGGAGGCAAATATTTAGGAAGGGCTAAAGTTGGCATTAATGCATGAAGTTGATTTAAATGCGACTGATTGATGTTCTATTGTCATATGGAATGGAGTTGAGGCAGTATGTTTTGGAATAGCTAATAATATACTTCATCAATGGGAAGGATAGAGCAGAGAGTACCAGCCAGAGAAATTGTAAAACCTTTTAGGAGCATTTACATACATATGACCCAATTCCTACCTATTTACATATTTAACAACTAAAATATAATTTTTACATTAATACCACCCAAACTTTCACATCACATAAAAAATACCATCATTTTAACTTTTGAAGTAGACCTTTTATGAACAGGTAAGTAGGCGCATAAATGTAAAAATTGAAGTTTAGGTGTTAGATATGTAAATGAATAGGAATTGAGTGGAATATATGTAAATACTCCAACCTTCTATATTCCACTCAGCAACTAAACACATCTTAACTCAAACGATGCCATAACTAACAATTCTTAATATAAAACGAGGCAATTATCTGACAAAAATCTTGAAAGACAAAAAAACCCCATTAGAACTAGTCATCCTTCAGATGATGCCTAATAGATGTAATTTGCAAATACTAAGTTTTCTTCTTTCGGGGGAATTTGCATACATACCAAACAATTTCTATGTATTTGTATGAAACACCCAAACCATTAATGTCATATCAAAATGCCATTACTACTAACTTTTAAAAGTGATGCACATTTTCAATAAATATATGACAACAAAGTGTAATAAGAGCAAATATGAAACTTCAAGCGTTACGGATGTAAGTAAATTTTCCTTCTTTTTTTTAATCGAATTTGAGTGACAACGCACAAAAAAAATGACACCCCCAATGCCAGTCTTGAACTCTGAACCCTATGGAAAGCCCGGAAGATCCTCACCAACGGTGACACCCGTAGGCTAATGATTTGAAATTCTAACTAACATGTCTCTAAGTCTTCTACGACTGTATTCACGTCAGTCTTACAAAGAATGACTAGGATGACTTACAAGCGTGAAGAAATGTTTTTGTCAACATGCTCCCTTGAAACTAGACCACGCAGGTTCCCAAGGAAAACATCATAACCTGAAAATTTTAGAGAATACCATCGTAATTTTACGGCAAATCAACTTGATGATTTTATAACATTCAATATAGTTAAATCATGAGAAAATTGTCAAAATTGTCCCTTACCACTTTGCAAGGAGGGTCATTTAAGACAAGTATCGAATCTATAGAAGTGTCAATTTAGTCCCGAGAACCATTTAATATAGGCTGAAATAGTCCTCACAAAGGATTATTTTCGCTCCAATTTAAAGAGTTTGGGGACTAATTTACTAAGCCGGCCCCCTGTAAATAGTCAAGGGTCTATTTTGACACTTTACTCATTAAATCGTATTCGTATGACTGCCATTTCAGAAAGGTTACCAACCTTGATCATAGGCTGCAAATGCAGGAGAACCAACCACGCCATTGGAAACCCAACTGAAACAAAGCCAACAAATAATGGATCAGATTAGCTCAATCTTAGGATTGTAACATGGATAGTAATTGCATGAATAAATATATTTCCCCTAAATAAACCAATCCATTTAAGATTATATAAATACTATAAAGAAAGAAACGAGCATTTCAAATTTGCTATCTTGCATGACTTGAGATTGTTAGTGAAAATATGCATTGTTCGTAGTATATTCTACAAAGTGATGGAATCTGTTTATTTATACTCAAAATCAAATCTGAGAATAAATGAACTTAGAAAGTTTAGTAAATTTTATAATCAGTTTTGAAGCTTATTGATCTGGGTAATCTCTGCATGTTTCAACTGTTCAATCTCCTTGCAAAAGTCGAATGAATTATTTCGCTGCTTTGAGCTATCCCATAGACTTCTGCAGCATAATTGGACTTGTATGAGCTCATCAAAGTCATGGAAATTTCAGGCAGTCAATTGAGGGATTGAAGATTATAAATGTTGTTAAGATTTGTATATTATTTTGAGGGGTTTAATTGTAAATAGGGAATATAGAAGCAATCTAGGTGGTTATTTGTAAAAGGGATTGTAACGTTGGACCTCTACAACAACAATTAACAGAACTCGATGAAGGGACCCATGGAAAAGTCACCTCGATCATGACCTAAAGAGCCGACAAGAAGACATGAATGATGATCTAAATCCGTTGACCGACCATGCAATTTTGACATCCAATACCAAAGGCGACCACAAGAAAAACCCTCAGGCCACCGCGACATCGACACGTTGAATACCAACCATGTCGTCCTGACATCCAATACCAAAGGCGACCACAAAAAAAACCCACAGGCCACCGCGACTTCAACATTAAAGTAGATCTCTCCGAATTTGACGGAGGTATGGATCCATATGAATTTCTTGATTGGCTGCGAGCAGTCAAACGAACTTTCAAATATAATGAAACACCTAAAGATAAGAGGGCCAAACTATCAACTACTAAACTAAAAAAAAACGCCTCGTAAGGTGAGATAACCTACAACGACAACGAATAAGGGGCGACAGTGACAAAATAAATAAGTGGGACAAAATGCAGAAAGCCTTAATATGGAAATGCATGCCCCCACACTACCGCCAAGATAAATTCCTGAAGGTCCACAACCTATAACAAAGAGAGATGTTTGTAAAGGAATTCATAGCCAAATTCGATCAGTTACAAATAAAGTGTGATTTAGTCGAACAAGAGAAGCATATCATCGCTCGCTACCTCGGAGGCCTGAAGCCTGCCATTGGCAATGTAGTTCAATTACAGCCCTATTGGTTATTGATTGTCGTCCAAATCTTAGCCTTGAAAGTTGAAAGGCAACGGAAGCAGGCCGAATCACAGTCTTCCTTCCGACAACAAGCCTCATACAAACCAACCCCAACAATGACAACTACCAAAAAAGGCATGCCTGGAACGGAGAAACCAATGTCTGGAAGGAAAGCTCACCCGAGCTCATGCCAACCAGCATAACTCGAGAAGGGAAAAATAGGGCTTTCCTTCCGACCAAAGCAGGAAGAAACTAAAGAAGGGAAGCTCATCCGGCCCTGCATGCCAGAAAGTGTTTTAGATGCCATGGTATCAGCCAAATCGCCTTCAGCTGTCCCACAAGCCGAATTGTATCTTTTACAGACGAAAGTGTCGTGGAGGAAAGCGAGGATGAGGAGGCAGACGACAATACCGACGAAGCACTTTAGCTTCCCAAGGACAAATGCGAATTACTAGTCATACGACGAGTCTTACAATCAAAACAAGCACGTGATCAATCATCGCTAAGACACCATCTTTCGCACGAAATGTACGGTAAAAGTAAAGTTTGCAGTCTAATAATCGAAGTGGCAGTTGTCAAAATGTCGTATCGACTTACTGCCCTCTTTCACCCACATCGCTCCGGCCTTCACCGCAACCACCGATCCAGCAATATCTCTATGGTCTCCCTCCTCGTTGAGCTTGTTGTGTCTTTATTTGTCGTCTTTGTTTGCAATGTTTTATTTTATGTTTTGATTTATGTGGTGTCTTCCTTTTTTGAGTCATCGTTGTAACCGTCCTTTTAAGTTATCACTAAATTTGAGTCTTGCATCGTGGTTTGGGTTAACTCCGATATCAAGAAAGCCCTCGACCAAGTGTTAATTTGTATCATTGAATTTAATGGTAGACAGTATAGGGCTTTTATTAATTGAAATAAAAATGCTATGTCATGACACTGTTTGAAATTAATCCAAAAGGTAGCTTAAAGCTAAAAGGTTGTGCAAATCATAAGAATCTCAAGCCCTAAAAATTTGGCTCATATAGTGAGCATGGTATTGCTAGTTATAGCGAGTGCATTGCGTGCAAAAATAAGATCAATTTGAAGTTCTAGGAGAACAAAATACAGAATGATTTACGGGTGAGCAAAGAAAGCTAGTGGTTGTGGAAAAAAAAAAAAAAAGGTAACATGCATAGGTTATGTGCATATGTGCAAGTGCAAAACATCTGAAGTGTGGTGAAAAGAGAGACACGGGTGCAATGGGTTACAAATGAGGAGATTAGGCCATGTGTGGGCTTAGAATTACTAGTTATGAAGTGTGCAAGGGCGAGTGCATTGCATGGGAGCAAAAGTACAACTAAAAGTTGCGGGCAACCAACAATTCACATAATGAAAACGCAACATTCATGAATTGTGCATGTGTGCATAAAATGTACCACATGAAAGAGAGAATGAGACATGAGTTAGCACCAAGGTATAGGTGAAAGTGTAGCCTCGAGTGGAGAAGCGGTCCATGGGTAACAACTAAGATTGGGGCATGTTTAATTTTTAGGGTCTAGGGTGTTTTGTTTTATTTAACCATACTACTTTGCATTAACTATTAAATTCATAAGCTTGAAGGCAGATTTGGCAACAACACTTGTGAAACTTTCATCATTGATGCCGAGACAGCAGACTCACTCTCATGTATTGAGTCAGCAGACTCACTCTTATACTTGTCAATAACTAAATAGTACTCGAAGAATACAAATTCGATCAATTTAGATGGGAAATTGAAGAAAAATGAATTATAATGCAATACATAATGAAGTATGAATTTTAAATACTACAAAGGCTTAATTTATAGCCAACAAAGAACCGAAAATAATAATTGCTTAGAATCCTTCTAAACCATCAAAAATTGCAATTTTCAATTCAATAATATAAATTCCAACATAAACGACAAGTTTCTAACTCATTTTGAGCAAAATAAAAAGGTTTTAGCATGCCACCAGTATTTTACAGAAAAAATAGGGGAAAATAACTCCAATGAAGTTTGCAACAATACATAAGCCATAGGATTGATCGGGTGTTGAAGGAAACAAAGAAACAATAAAGGAACAGTGGTATTATGCACATGTTACAACAGACTGAGCATCAAACACCTTCCAACAACAGTACCAACACATAAAATCAATGTATCTCGCCCTAAACCATAATGCGGAAATCAAAATAGCAAGACTTCTCCCATCAAAGAGCTGCAAAAAGTCTACAATATGAACAACAAGAATTTTTGGACAAGAATCTTCCAAAATGAATGGATGGAAACAAGTGATAAGGAATATTCAAGAGTTGAATCTTAATAACAAGCAACCAAAAATCAAACCTAAAAATAATGTCAAAACATTAGAAGATATAGATCATTCCCAATAGAATCAACATCATAGGTATGTTAACACAAAATAAAAAGAAAATCTAATGCAAACTAAGCATATTCCTCTTACAATTCACTTTATATAGTTTTGTCTGGCATTAACTTAACAAATTTCCATCATAATATACGTAGATCCCTCTAATAGCATGATAAATAAATCACAAGAAAGCCAAAAAATAAAAAATAAAAATCATGATATTGCATCACTGGAAGGGCTTGTACAATAAAACCTACCTACGTGAGCACTGGCCCCACCAATTCCGCACTCAAACATATTTAGAGTGAAGAGAAAAAAAAAATACCACCAGCAGTGGAGAATAACAAAAAACTCTGAGACATCGATTACAATAAAATGGTGATATATACCACAAATAAAGATATTATATATAAGCAATAAACATAATTAGTAGGCCCTTGACTTGGCATTGAGTTGGACTTTCCAAGAAACATTAATTTTTGCGAAAATCTTCATAGGACTGATGGACCATTCGGGATCAATTTTGTTTTTATTTTATTTTGTTTATGTTTTGATTTGAAACAAGATATTTTGGAGATATTTGATTAAGATACTATTGTTTTTTAAAACACCAAAAATATCCAAAAAGCTATTTTGACTATTTTCAAAAATATGTTTATTTGTTTTAAAAAAATAAAAAAATAAAAACATGTGAAAAGCACTAAACAAAAAATATTTCAAAAACGAAGGAAAAAATAAAAACAAAAAACATAAAAATAAAATTGATACTAAACAAGCCCTAAACCTCATGTTTCATATTACATACAAATTTTGAGTTTAGTTAAAGCTCATTCAGATCATGCCTCCAAGTTACAACATCTATTGGAAGGAAAAAAAATATGCTGTGTTTGTATCTTTTCCATGCTCCAATCCATTTTTTAAGTGATTTCACTATTCCGCTCTACACTTTGCAGCACACAAAAACTCATGTGCTTATAAAAAGAGCAATGTAAAAAATCATCCACAAAAAGAGGTTTTAACTTCAGACTAGCCTGTTAACAAATATAAAGCTAAGCAAAACCTATGGCCGCATTTAAAATGTTATCAGAACGGTCAAAACAGCAGCCAACTGAAAATTCCACAAAGAGAGAAAAAATCTCAATAAATCATAAATCAATATATAGGTCAAAATAATAAGAAATACTAACCCCATTGAAGAATCCAATATTCCATGTTGGAGGTAAGCAACCTTCTGTGAATCACGCCTATAAAATAGCAAATAACGTGGCCCAATAAGTTCAACATTAACATAATTAAAGTAGTTAAAGAGAACTTAGCACTAGCTTATACCTGGGGATCCTCTCAAGGAGCAGAACATATCCATCAGATGTAACCACACGAATGGCCTCGTAAGGATATCTATAGTGTGTATTCAAACAACAATAAGAAAAATTAATTTAAGAACAAGGCGGCATAACAAGAAAAGATGAGGAAAATAAACAAAATTTGGAAGCTCTGCTCAGATATCATCTTTAGTCAAATTCTGCTATTTTTTTTTCATTAGCTAAATAACACAACCTTCGATAATATCCTTCCAAATATATCAACCTGATATACATGGTTATATGTTACNAGAGCAAGCACCACTAAGACAATGAGAACAAACAGCAAGGAGGGGGCCATATGGGTGATTTTTGTTTGTTTTGTTTGTTTGTTTGTTTATTTTTTTTATTTTTATTTTTTGACATCAAATGGCGTTTTTCAATTGTAATGTTGTTTTAGGCTCTGAAGGCATATTTTTTCCATTTTATGATCTCTAGAAACTTAATAATTTTGTGGAACTAGTAAACCTATGAATCACGGCCAAGGGTCATTGTATTGTGACATACTCCTGGATGCTGGGACGTTTGAAACTTCTTGTTGTACATGCCACCTGATGTATCTAATTTTAACTTATTTTAAAAGAAAATTCATATTCTCGCTAGCACCTTGGAATATTCTCGCTAGCACCTTGGATAGTAAGGGGAAAATATTTTATGTTTATTTTAAAAGTCAATGTCATTTTAACTCATTTATGTGCATATCTTTATTTTTTAAGTCTCTTATTTTCTCTTTGTAATCAACTTTTATTTGATGTTCTAACTGCTTGATGAATTCCCAACCTTTTGGGCTTTGCTTCCATTTGCATGCTTCCACTCTTGTCCTCCTTTCCCTCATATACGCCTTTAAAATTGATGCAGCTTGATGTACAAAGATTTTGCGTAACATATAACCATGTATATCAGGTTGATATATTTGGAAGGATATTATCGAAGGTTGTGTTATTTAGCTAATGAAAAAAAAATAGCAGAATTTGACTAAAGATGATATCTGAGCAGAGCTTCCAAATTTTGTTTATTTTCCTCATCTTTTCTTGTTATGCCGCCTTGTTCTTAAATTAATTTTTCTTATTGTTGTTTGAATACACACTATAGATATCCTTACGAGGCCATTCGTGTGGTTACATCTGATGGATATGTTCTGCTCCTTGAGAGGATCCCCAGGTATAAGCTAGTGCTAAGTTCTCTTTAACTACTTTAATTATG
>JXCR01070917.1:111210-124976 GCA_002079205.1 Phalaenopsis hybrid cultivar | reverse complement strand
TACAAAAATTATGTTTAAAGAAATATCCCAAGTGTTATGATAGATATACTATTTATATGAATGTCTGCAGGTATGGCTTTAGTCTCTTCATATTTCGACAGGGACATAACTATTGGCATTAGGAGACTATTGATAATAGTTATGTTGAAAGAGGCTCAACAGTTATCAATAGTTATTTAGCTGACAAGCTGGGTGACGACCCAATAACATGAAATAACATAAATATAATTAAACTCTATGCAATTACAAGTAACATTCTTAAGACTATAGTTATAGATTATGAAATCATTAGGAAAATTCCTATGATTATATATGAATGAATGAATGAATGGCATATATGTTTGTCGCAGTAGTTATTATTTACTACATTTCATGCACTTACCTTACTGTTGTAATGCTTATGAGCTACAATTTCACATGCATGTTGTCTTAGTTCCCTTTATAAGATTTTACTTTAGTCTACAAAGGAATGAATGAAATATATGTTTGTCTCAATGTTTATTATTACTATATTTCGTGAACTTACCATAAATGTCTCACATGATTTAAATATGATTGTTTTACATACAGTTGTTATGCATATGAGGTACAATTTCACACGCGTCGCTTTCTTTTCCTCTATAAGATTTCACTTCAGGCTTGACTAGTTCGTTGAGCTTGTAGCGCATTCGTATCTGTTGCTGAATTTCAGTGAGTGGGTGAAGAGCATTGGGAAAATTAGCTAGGTGTGTTGGTGTACAATTTTTGCATTGCGTATTTTTAGAACTGTAAAGGCTTTTAGGTAGTACATAATTTTAATTAGGTCATATTTTCTTTTTTGCTGCTTTGTATATATTTGATGATAGGATTTTGCACACTTTCAAGTATATGAGAATGTTAATGAATTAGATTGTTATCTTTGAGAAGATTAAGTTTGACTAAATTGTTATCTGTTGTGTCCTGATATGTATAAGTCAGAACTAGTGTGGTGAGAACTTTATTTGGCTAGGTCATTCACCTCTATCGCACTACAATTGACCCTAAAGCAGGGAGGGGGGGTTAGCTAAGGTGTGACGTACTATAACGAGCCTACTAGATGTTGATAGAGTTGTAGGCTGGAATAAGATGTGTTGGCCATGCCTATAAATGAAGATTTAGCTGAAATGGGGGAAGAGAGACAAGAAGGAATTACAATAAGACATGTATGCATGGCTGAGCAAGGAGAGGGCATGTTGTACTTGAGTAAGCTGGAGGCGACACGGGGTGGGGGATTGAATTCCAAGGAAAACGGAGATGACTAATAAATGCAAATGCAAAATTTGCCTTTAGGTTTTCTGATGGTTCTAGTAGCTAGATTGTTACTTGTAAGAAAATTTCAACAACATATATGATCCTAGTTGTATTATAGAAGGTTGAAAGGCCGATCATACTTGATTGAAATCTTAATTGATGAAGATGATTTGAGAAAATAGCGAACCATTTAAGTGGAGCTTGTTTAGGAGCGTTTATGACTTTGTTAAGATATGATGTGCATGTAAGGATTCCTAAAAGTTGAGGAGCTTTGCCATTAAGTTTGTTTTGGTTAAATTGCCATGAATGCATTGGATAAAACAAACTTGAGTAAATGAGAAAACCTATGTTATAAGCAATATTTAAATAGTAGGAATTTAGGAAGATAGACCTTTCCATGATGGGTCCATGTCTACCATCCAAGGAGTGATAGATGGATTAATTGGAGACAATTTAAGAAACTTCCTTGTTCATTGTAAATGTTCATTGTTGTATTTACAAAACATACAAATAAATTCGACGATAGTTTGAAATAATATTTACATGAAATCTCTCAATTTAAAATTTTCATGCATAAAATTTGCAGTGAAACACTAAAATTATCATTCTTTCTCACGGGTCGATCCGATGATCCAAATTACATCTTGTAAGTTGAATAATCCTCGTAATATAAAAATGCACATTTTGTTCCATTAAAATTCATTAAAATCTCCAACTAAAAAAACTACCTTTTTTAGCTCTCCTAGAGTTTGAGCCCATTTTTACCAAGGATATTTAACTTGAGAACTTGATTAAATCAAAGCCACATGCACAACTGGGCTCCTCATGTTTTCCTCTTCAAAATGAGTCTACGTTGACTTTTGGCCATACCCGACTACTCAATTCCAACTGTCTGCCACAAACCTCTAACCACTTCAAACGACCATAACTTGAGCAAGAGACTTACTTTTTCAAAACCATTTAGACAATTGGATTCCTTGCTTCATCCTCTTTGGAATGACAAACTTCCATTTTTCCATTGACAACGAAACTAGTTAGAAAATCAGCGGAAACAAAAGCAACTTTTATTCATACTCAAATACGGTTACAACATGATACAAAAAAAAGGAGGAACTACAACAAAAAAACAGTTTCCAACTAGGATCAGAAGAAATGATCCAAGAGCAGTGGTGGCTTCGATGAAGTGGCAAGGGAAAAGGGGAAGGGTGGAGGGCTGTCGAATATGTTGGAAAGGTGGTTGGTGATGACGAGGCGAGCCATAGAACAAGGAAAACTGATGCAAGGGGGGAAAAAGGCTGCAATGGGCGGTTGGGAGGGCTGGAAAGTAAGGCCAACATCAGGTTGGAGGGGAATAACGTGCTGGAAGGTGGATGGGAAAGGCTGGATTGCAAGGCAGTGGCGGCAAAGGGGAGCCAAGTCAGCAGGTATGGTAAGTGGGGATGATAATAGAGGAAGATACATCACCACCTCAGAGTAGGATTCAACCGAAACACCTAGATATAGCCCTAGAACAAGGAGAACAACTCAACAAATGAATCTAAAAACAACACAACAAAAAATGAACCTTGAACCTCTCAAAAAAAAATTATAAGAACTTAAACAAGAGAAAAAAGGAAAGGGAAGAGCAACAAAGCTAGTGCCGCCTCATATTATGGCTGCTCAATCTGTAAGATGTTCGTTTGGACCGCTCGGTTAGGAATTTCTCTGGACCGGTCTTACACTGGACCAGTCAGATCGGTCCCCTGCTCCCGCCCGCGTTGGAGTATCCCAGCACACGCATCATTCTCCCTGGGTTGGGGGAGCTTCAACCTCATTCATCGAAGCTTCGAGTTCCTATCTTCAATCCTGGTGGCACTTGGATCCCACCATCGACTGCGCTGTCCCCATAACGTGTCGGAGAAGCCTTTCCCTTCTGTGAGCTCATGCCCATCTTGAGTTGTTCTTCTAAAAATGTGAACCACTCCTGTACTGTTGAATCATCCCAAAGTAACCCACAGTCGATTCAATCGGGCGTGCAGTCAAAGTAACCTACACCTTCCCATCTAGCGGTGGCTTTGTTGGTGCAATGTTGAATTTGAGTCCCTAAAATACCCTCGGTCGTATCCGTCTTGTATTCTGCGTGGGTGTCTCGGTTCTCTTGTTCGGTGTCATCACTAAAATTGGCCCTTTTGATATTGCTCTGGTGGTAAGTGCTACTGGGACCATGGGCTACGTAGAAAGGAGTAGAATGAAGTGCTTCCCATTCTTGGTGAATGAGTATATGTCCTGAATTCCTCATCCTGAGTCCTTCGGTCAAACAGTTACGATTTTCCCAACATAAGTTGGCAGACATCCATAGGGACCACGCCACAACACACCTACTCCTATATCTGGCCCCCAACTAAGAACTCTGCTAAGCATCTCTAGTTGATTTTGATCCAATTTTTCCTTCTTCAGCCACTTTAGTAAATACAGCTAGGAATGCTATTGATTAGAAAGTCTCAACTTCTCTACCATCTGTGTTGCTGTCTTATTACGATTGCTTCCACCATCAACAATGAGAATGCATACCTTTCTATTCACCGTGCATCGGGTGTAAAGTATGTAGCGGCAAACTCACTACAAAACCCTTGTGTCCTTCGTCTGTAGGATACGTCAAATCACGAGTCTTTCCATCTGGTGGAAGCTGATACACCTCATCCTATCTTTCAGCTTTCTCCTTGTAGTTCAACTCTTTAACGACAATTTGATCTGTGAGTGTGCTTACCTTATTCGTGGGACAGCTGGAGGCTACATGGTCGTAGTTGTGGCATTGATAACACTTCTTGGCCGATACCATGTTGGAGAAGTTACACTTCTCCTGTCTCTTCTTGCTTTGATCCAAAGAATCATTCCCATATCTGGGCTTGCCTGTGTCTCACGAGATACCCCTATAAGTCGTGGTATTTGTAGGTTATTTCCTGCCTAAAAGTTGCTATCTGACATATGATTGTTGCTTTCTCTGCTTCTGTTGTATTTCCACCTTCAAGACAAATGTCTAGAGATCTCCCAATGCCAAATATAGTTATAGTTGCACCATATTGCTAATACTAGGCTTCAAGCCCCAAAGTATCTGACCCCTGTATTTTCCTCTAGCTCCGTCTAATCACATATCAGTTGTAAATGATCAAATTGCTTCCTCAACTCTTCTAATGATAGATCCCTCTGCTGTAAGTGATGGAGTTTCAGAAAAATATCCAGACGATAATAGAGTGGGAGGCACTTCCTCTGCATTGCTTTCTTCATCTTCAACCACCTCATAATCTTATTGTTGCCCTTGCTTTTTCTCTGCCTCTGTAAGTTCTCACACCACAGAGAAGCATTCTTCTTCCGCTTGATGACTTTAATTTAATCCGCCTATCACCTGACAGTTCTTTATACTTGGAGATCTGCTCAACAGCCTATAACCAATCAATGAATTCCTCATGATCCATATTTCGGTCGAACTCTGACAGATCTATTTTGATGGCGAAGTTGTGTCCTCCAAAAGATATCTCCTCACTGTGAGTCTCACTTTGAGGGAGATTCTTGTGTCCTCATAATCTTATTGTTGAAGTATTGTGTCCTCATAATCTTATTGTTGCCCTTGCTTTTTCTCTGCCTCTATAAATTCTCACACCACAGAGAAGCACTCTTCTTCCTCTTGATGGCTTTAATTTGACCCGCCTATCACCTGACAGTTCTTTATAATTGGAGATCTGCTCAACAACCTATAACCAATCAATGAATTCCTCATAATCCATAAGACTCCCTTTGAGGGAGATTCAGATATTCCTCTCTAGGTCTCCTCTGAAGTCGGATTTCGAAACGTCGTGGCCTATCTTATTCGTCGCTGAAATTATCTCTATGGAAGGGATTCAGATCCTCATCTCTTTCTCCTCTTCGACTCTCTAGATCTCGGTCAAAGGTAACTTATTTCAATGTTAATTCTTCTATCTCTGCAAAACTTTGTTGAAAGCGATAGAGCTCCCACCTTATCCCATCATGGGTAGGTTCGGGCATGTATCACCGAGGTGGCACGGCTAGTGTTTAGGAATATGAAGGAAAATTTTGGTGGAGATAGATTTTGGGAAAATCAAGAGGTGGATAAGGGTAGGAATGAAAAAAATTGATGCAAGGGTAAGGCGGATGCTAGAAAACTATAGGATATGACTAGGGTGAGACTAGCTCTGATATCAAATTTTGGTGCAAGGGTAAAGTGGATGTTAGAAAATTTTGGTGCAAGGGTAAGGCGAAACGTCGTGGCCTATCTTATTCCCCCGCGTTCTTCTTCCCCGCTCTTCTTCCTCGACCACGCAGCGCCCGTTCTTCTTCCCCGCTCTTCTCCCCTTATTTTCAATCTTCTTCCTCGACCAGGAACCGATTCCCGCGCCTCACCATCTCGCCTCGCCTGGTGTGGCCGCATCCGTTCTTCTTCCTCGGTCAGGACCAACGAGGCAGGTAATTTGGAGTTAGTAGGCGTCAAAATGTCAGTGTGCTTTTGTCCATATGACAAACAATAGTTGCTTCGTTTTAACCCATTTTTATCCTATATATTTCGCATTTCCTTCTGCCATAGCATTGTAACTGCTTGTTCATAAAACATTTTTAATGGTGTGCTATAAAATTTCGTTGCCTTAAAAAAATTTGAGGTGTGGCAAAAAATCCAATGGATTGAAAATGAAAAATATTTCTTAGATAAATTGATAGCAAAATGCTATTGCAAACCGCAAATATCTGGCACTCANTTCTGATGGTTCTAGTAGCTAGATTGTTACTTGTAAGAAAATTTCAACAACATATATGATCCTAGTTGTATTGTAGAAGGTTGAAAGGCCGATCATACTTGATTGAAATCTTAATTGATGAAGATGATTTGAGAAAATAGCGAACCATTTAAGTGGAGCTTGTTTAGGAGCGTTTATGACTTTGTTAAGATATGATGTGCATGTAAGGATTCCTAAAAGTTGAGGAGCTTTGCCATTAAGTTTGTTTTGGTTAAATTGCCATGAATGCATTGGATAAAACAAACTTGAGTAAATGAGAAAACCTATGTTATAAGCAATATTTAAATAGTAGGAATTTAGGAAGATAGACCTTTCCATGATGGGTCCATGTCTACCATCCAAGGAGTGATAGATGGATTAATTGGAGACAATTTAAGAAACTTCCTTGTTCATTGTAAATGTTCATTGTTGTATTTACAAAACATACAAATAAATTCGACGATAGTTTGAAATAATATTTACATGAAATCTCTCAATTTAAAATTTTCATGCATAAAATTTGCAGTGAAACACTAAAATTATCATTCTTTCTCACGGGTCGATCCGATGATCCAAATTACATCTTGTAAGTTGAATAATCCTCGTAATATAAAAATGCACATTTTGTTCCATTAAAATTCATTAAAATCTCCAACTAAAAAAACTACCTTTTTTAGCTCTCCTAGAGTTTGAGCCCATTTTTACCAAGGATATTTAACTTGAGAACTTGATTAAATCAAAGCCACATGCACAACTGGGCTCCTCATGTTTTCCTCTTCAAAATGAGTCTACGTTGACTTTTGGCCATACCCGACTACTCAATTCCAACTGTCTGCCACAAACCTCTAACCACTTCAAACGACCATAACTTGAGCAAGAGACTTACTTTTTCAAAACCATTTAGACAATTGGATTCCTTGCTTCATCCTCTTTGGAATGACAAACTTCCATTTTTCCATTGACAACGAAACTAGTTAGAAAATCAGCGGAAACAAAAGCAACTTTTATTCATACTCAAATACGGTTACAACATGATACAAAAAAAAGGAGGAACTACAACAAAAAAACAGTTTCCAACTAGGATCAGAAGAAATGATCCAAGAGCAGTGGTGGCTTCGATGAAGTGGCAAGGGAAAAGGGGAAGGGTGGAGGGCTGTCGAATATGTTGGAAAGGTGGTTGGTGATGACGAGGAGAGCCATACAACAAGGAAAACTGAAGTAAGGGGGGAAAAAGGCTGCAATGGGCGGCTGGGAGGGCTGGAAAGTAAGACCAACATCAAGTTGGAGGGGAATAACGTGTTGGAAGGTGGATGGGAAAGGCTGGATTGCAAGGCAGTGGCGGCAAAGGGGAGCCAAGTCAGCAGGTATGGTAAGGGGATGGCCGACGGCAAATGGAAGGTGAGGAGTGGGGATGATAATAGAGGAAGATACTTTCTTAATTAAATATTTCTTAGATAAATTGATGGCAAAATGCTATTGCAAACCGCAAATATCTGGCACTAGGCAAAAAGTATTTCATTTTTATGAGATTTTCTTTATTGTCTCGCACTAAGCAGCAAATTTCTTGGTAGACTGTTCTCTCATAAATGAAAAAAAGATTAGTTGCAAAAAAAAATAAAAAATAACGTACTGTTCCAGCAGCAGATTTTGATGAAATGAAGGTGTGTTCTTTCAATCTAGACAACCCAAAATCACATACCTACACATTGAGAAAAAAAATCCACTTACTAGAGCAATACAAAACATCAACTAATACCACAATCTGTGCAGGCTGTACCTTCACCGACCAGTTCTTGTCAACCAAAAGATTAGGAGATTTAAGATCCCAGTGAACAATTGAAGGGTTAAGGCAGTGAAGATAATTAACTCCCTTGGCCTGCTCCCATATCCAACTTCATTAAAGTAAAACAAATTTTTANACTAGAGCAATACAAAACATCAACTGATACCTCAATCTGTGCAGGCTGTACCTTCACCGACCAGTTCTTGTCTACCAAGAGATTAGGAGATTTAAGATCCCAGTGAACAATTGAAGGGTTAAGGCAGTGAAGATAATTAACTCCCTTGGCCTGCTCCCATATTTAACTTCATTAAAGTAAAATAAATTTTTGAAAAGGGGATAAAACTGATAGTTATGGACGAACCACATCCAGTGCCATTCGCAGCCTTCGTCTTCTGTCCAATAATTCTCCAGCATTTGCTTTGCTTAGAAGGTGGTAAAGACTGCCCCTGTTTTGCAAAATATAGACATCTCAGAGGACAATATTTAGCAGTAAAATACAAATATGAAAGAATGCTCACATGNTGTCCAATAATTCTCCAGCATTTGCTTTGCTTAGAAGGTGGTAAAGACTGCCCCTGTTTTGCAAAATCTAGACATGTTAGAGGACAATATTTAGCAATAAAATACATATATGAAAGAATGCTCACATACTTGCCTGGGCAGATATTCTGTTACAATAGAAAGATGTGGCCGCTTCGTGACTGCACCCATGAATAAAACCAAATTTGGATGACGAACCCGGTTCATTATTGCGACCTAGAAATGATTCCACTCAGACGATAAATGGAAAATGAAGCTACATGGCAACAGTAAAATTCATTACAACAACAATAAGACTTTATCCCACTAAGTGGGAATCAGTAAAATTCATTATGATAGAAAAAGCATAGTAACTTAAAAAGGCAAGAGTTCTATTTCATTTACTTGGGTTTAGTTGATTCATAAGAACCCTGGCAAGCCCAAAAATCTTCAATACATCCTACTGTCGGGTTATCAATGATACCTAAACAAGTTAAAAACTCAGCGGGAACGGAAAAAATAAACTTTTATTAATCTTGAAATAGGGTTAAAGCACGACACAAATGGAAACGAGAAACACAATCGTTGGGTTATCAATGATACCGGAAAAAGCTAGAAACTCAGCGGGAACGAAAAAAACAAACTATTATTAATCTTGAAATATGGTTACAACATAACACAAATGGAAACGAGAAATACAATAACTAATCTAAGATTAAGCCGGAAGAGAATATCCGAACATCGTGGTGGTGTCCGCAAAACGGTAAGGGGAAAGGGTAAAGGAAAAAGGGGAAAAGGGGAAAAGGAATGGTTGAGGCTGTAGGGTAGGTTAAAGGGGTGATGGTGGATGGAGAACGAGTCGGACAGCAAGGAGACCGGCAGTAGGTGGGCTGACTCCATATAGATATTGGTTGTGGAGGGCTGGACAGCACATCTAAGGAAGGGTGGCCGCAGAGTGGCTGGATGTGATAGAGAGGCTGGCAGCTAGGAAAAGTGGAGGGGAAAGAGCTGGACAACAAGGGAAGAAGGTTGGGAAGGTGCGGCAGATGCTGGAAGAGGCTGCCCGCAGGTTTGGTGAGTACATCTGGCGGCTGGAAAGTTTAGGAATGTTGGAAGAGAGGAGATTGGGAAGAATACAATACCACCTTGGAGCAGGATACAGCAGAAGCACCACCCGTAATTGGATATAGCCCTAGCAGAAGGATAGGAGAACAATCCAAGAAGAATTTTGAAACAAATTCTTCTCTGAAACAAAACACTAGAAAAAACTGAACCCTACATCGAAAAAACAACAATTTATTCTCTCACATGGAGATTAAAATGAAAAATATATGAAAAAACTCCCGCATAAAAAGAAAAAAATGGGACGACAGGAACAATCCAAAAAAATAGCCATTAGAGACCTTCCCATATGGAGAGCAACACATAAGAAAAGAAAAAGGAAAGGGCGGTAGTCCCTCCCCGTAAAAATCCCAACTGGTCCACTGGCTTGGTCTTAGGGCTTGCAAGATTTCTTGCTAGTCTGCTCCTTCGGCTGGCTCCCCTAGCCCTGCATCAGTTTACCGAGATTAGGGAAGCTTCGATTTCATTCGTCCAAGCTTCTGACTTCTCGAAGTACTCAGGTTGATGACATTGAACGTGGTTGACACATTGTAATCCCTGGCCAGGTTGATCTTATAAGTGTTGTTGTTTAGCTTCCAAAGTACTCTGAAAGATCCATCTGTTCTAAGCTTAAGCTTCCTGAATGCCCCTACTAGAAATCTTTCCTTCAACCAAATCCATACAAGGTCGCCTTCCTAGAACGTCCCTTTCTTCTATGTCTTTCGCCTGAAATTTGTGGTTCAGCTTAGCAAACTCCTTGTCAACCTCGTCGGGGAGTTTCTGAACCTTGTGAACTCGCTCATTGGCATCATGATTGACTTCTGAAGTTGGCAGAAGTGGCACCAAATCAAGTGGTGTAAGTAGATTGCAACCATACGTAGTCTCGAAGGGAATGAGTCCACTAATCTGGTTGGTGGATCAATTATAGACGAATTCAGCTTGGGCTAGAATAAGAACTTGCTGCTTTATAATCTTTCCCACAAAACACCTCAGGAAGTTGTCAAGCCTCCTGTTTATTACCATTCTATCTGATTGTCTATGGATGAGGTGCTATACTAAATTGGAGCTTGATGCCTTGCTTTTCCCATAGCGCCTTCCAGAAGTCGCTAGAGAATTTGATGTCTCTATTTGAGGTGATGGTTCTGGGAAGTCCACACAACCTTAAAATCTACCTAAAGTACAGATCGACGATGTGAGACGA
Organism: Phalaenopsis hybrid cultivar; assembly: GCA_002079205.1. Classification (NCBI taxonomy): domain Eukaryota; kingdom Viridiplantae; phylum Streptophyta; class Magnoliopsida; order Asparagales; family Orchidaceae; genus Phalaenopsis; species Phalaenopsis hybrid cultivar. The sequence continues at coordinate 114,340 of JXCR01070917.1, read as the reverse complement.
GTCTAGTGTCCAATAGCTGGGTAGAAAGTAAGCTATTTTGGAGAACATGTCTACCACAACCAATATGGAGTCCTTATTCCTTTGGGTCCTTGGAAGTCCCACCACGTAATCCACAATGACGTCCACCCATAATGCCTCTAGTAATGGAAGTAGCATGTACAATCCCATGTTCTGCTCTGTCAAGTCCTGCAGTGCCTGACATCTCGCTCCACATATTTCCTCAGTCAGGGCCAAAAGAAATGCTTTCTTACTAGGGCGAAAGTCTTGTCCCTGCCGAAGTGGCTTGCTAATCCTCCATAGCAGCTCATCTGGCCAATGTCCTCTCTAAGTGAACACTTGGGAATGCACAACGGACTCTGTTGGAATAAGTATCCATTTGCTCGGTTATACTGCCATGTTGGCTACCCCTGACATTGCTCCCAAATGTCCTTAAAGTCCTCATCTACTTCGTACAGATTCATTATGACCTTAAAACCCACAAATTGAGTTTGCATGGATGTGATTAGCAAATGTCGACGACTTAGAGCATCTGCTATGCGGTTTTGGTTTTCCACCTTGTGCTTAAGCACGAACTTGAATGAGACTAAAAATTCTACTCAGGTAGCATGTCGACCCTTCAATTTGCTCTGGTTGTTGATAAATTTTAGGACCCCGTGATCCGTAAACAATGTGAACTCGCTTGCAGCATGTAATGACTCCAGTGCACCAGAGCGTTCACAATGTCCTAGAAGTCTCTTGTTATAAGTCAAGTATTTCCTCCTGGACTCATTCAGCTTTTAAAGAAAGTGATGGCGCATTCTCCATGGCCATCATGAAAGTGAATCCAATAATCTGGTTGGGTCAACTTCCTCTTTTGACTAAGTAGATTAGGAACCACAAAGACCAAGAATATGGAATCATGAAATCTTGATCAAGTTCTTCATCATTTCATTCACCATTTGTTTTCAGCTCAAGGTGACAAATTTTACAATCTAAAACTAACTCTACTGTTATTATATTATGAATATTCAGTGCTAAATGACTAGCCTTAATCGAAAAGTACTATTATGTTATCTGGATAGATAATTAACTAGAGGGGCTGATGCCTATGGGAAACCTCGAACCACAGTGGTAAAATCTTTGGGAAGTGTCTTATCTATATTTCATCTACCTTCTAAAAATTTGACCCAAAAGACCAAACACAAAAGCTCTCAACAATAGAGTCTGGTTTGTCAAATTTTTTGAGCCCACAGCTTGTTTTGTCGAATTCATGATGTTTACTTAACCTTGCAATTTATATGTGATCATGTATCAGAGTCCAAGCACCTTCTGACCTTTTTCGATCTTGGCTATATAAGCATCACTTGACTGATGATTTCACTCATCGATAGATTCTTGCAATCCTACAAAGAGCATGCTTCAACGCTTCAATCTTGCCGTCGGTTGGTTCTTCTATCTAAACCTTGATGTTTACTGAGAAAAACCTCTCCTCTAATACCACCTCTTCTCATAAATTAATCATTAATGGCACTTCAACAATCATCAAAGCTTCTCCTCAAATCTAACACTCACAGAACACCAAATTAAGAGGGCAAAATTACCTTCCAATGAGTTTATTCAGTTATGATGTTCATAAAATTAAAACGCAAAGATGGTTATCTTGCTAATGTGACCACTCCTCAAGAAAACAAAAAAAAAACCGAATTTAAAAATTAACATGCTGAAAATAATCTAGTTATGTACTGGCTCATTATCTCCAAGAAAAATGAAACTGACTGAAATTTCATGTTCTATGCTACCCCAAAAAAGGTGGGATGCAACAAAAGAGACTTATTCAAATAATAAGATTATTGCTTAGTTGCTTGCTTTGCACAATCTTGGATAAGTGATCTATCTATTACTCAATAAAGATAATACTATTAAAAAATAATGGCACTAATTGGATAACTTTGAAAAAGCTAGATTGATAGTGTGAGGGGATGCAACTAAAAATTAAAAATTAAAAAAAAAACAAATTTCTCCTTTGACCAAATGAAATTTATGATAAAGTTCGAGGAAAAAAATTGAAACAAACAGTTCATTCAAGAAGTATTTTTTGAAGAAGAAAAAGATAAAAACTAGAAGAAAATCCTGATGAGAGACAAAGGCACTCCAGCAACTTAAAAAAGCTTCTTCCAGCAATTTAAATCCTGATAAGATTATTTCATTTGACCGTTTTATAAATTTCATGATTTAAAAATTAATTTTATGAATAGACTCCCTCCGGTTGAGATTCACAATCAAAACATCAATAATTTGAAAATTTGAATAACTTGAAATATTCATATTTATAATTTAATTGGAACTTAAAACTTGAATATTACTAAATATCAAGCATATCAACTTCAGTCCACTTGAAAAGTAAAATTGGATTAGTTCAATGAAAACCTTGGCCTGACAACTTCAGCTTTTGAGCTTGCCCTACAAATAAGGTTANTTTTTCCACAAGCGAGCAACATAATTTATTATAGTTTTCACATGCCAGTTGAGGAGCACTCATGTTTACAGGTCTCAAAAAGTGCTCATTTATGAATTATCAAGTCTCCCATTGTCCAACTCAAAATTTTGTTACGGTTCTCATTCAGCATTGTTGGTATGATAATTTAAGTGTCAAATTTTTTCTTAAGTTTTGCATTTTTTCTATTTCTTGATTAAGTCATAATGATACTCAACAAGTTTACTTAATTTTGTGTTGTGCAAGTTCGTTCGCCAAAAATTTCGACAGCCTCCTGATATCATCCCCATTTAGAAGGTGCATCGAGAGTGTCGGGCCTCACCACATGATTGGTGTCTCGGGACACTGTGACTAGGATTCCTTCTACCTTACCATACTCAACCAAACACGTGTAAACTTTAATACCTACAAGAGAGCAAAATAGGATTTCCTCACCACATTAGAATTATGTGCATCAGTACTTAATTTGCAATTTTTTAATTCTATTTGGGTCCCTGGCTGGTATAAAAGGTGATAGCTAAGACAAGCAATAAGTAGACCAGGCATATGGAAATAAATTGCACTCAGTGCACAAGCTAGTGTTCAGAATTTTGAGCGGATAATGTATTTTATATATTATTCCTGTTGCAAATAGGTTTCCCAGAGGCCACTACTGCT
>JXCR01070917.1:78071-111156 GCA_002079205.1 Phalaenopsis hybrid cultivar | reverse complement strand
TGCAATTGGTCAATTGTTTGTAGATAAATCCTGTGTTGAATTCTTAAGTGTTCAACGTGATATTGTCTGTGTCAACTAGCAAAATATAAAGTTCCTTCCCAATCTTGCTTATGCTTGTTGATAAGCTTTCAAGTCCTTTTAAATCCTTGGTAGAGTAAAGAAGTTTCATTCATCACTCACAATTGAGTTGCTATGTTCGTCACAATTTCATATTCACACTCACTAGTGAGCTATTAAGCCATGTTTTTTTCCACAAGCGAGCAACATAATTTATTATAGTTTTCACATGCCAGTTGAGGAGCACTCATGTTTACAGGCCTCAAAAAGTGCTCATTTATGAATTATCAAGTCTCCCATTGTCCAACTCAAAATTTTGTTAAGGTTCTCATTCAGCATTGTTGGTATGATAATTTAAGTGTCAATTTTTTTCTTAAGTTTTGCATTTTATCTATTTCTTGATTAAGTCATAATGATACTCAACAAGTTTACTTAATTTTATTTTGTGCAAGTTCGTTCGCCGAAAATTTCGACAGCCTCCTGCTATCATCCCCATTTAGAAGGTGCATCGAGAGTGTCGGGCCTCACCACATGATTGGTGTCTCGGGACACTGTGACCAGGATTCCTTCTACCTTACCATACTTAATCAAACACGTGTAAACTTTAATACCTCCAAGAGAGCAAAATAGGATTTCCTCACCACATTAGAATTATGTGCATCAGTACTTAATTTGCAATTTTTTAATTCTATTTGGGTCCCTGGCTGGTATAAAAGGTGATAGCTAAGACAAGCAATAAGTAGACCAGGCATATGGAAATAAATTGCACTCAGTGCACAAGCTAGTGTTCAGAATTTTGAGCGGATAATGTATTTTATATATTATTCCTGTTGCAAATAGGTTTCCCAGAGGCCACTACTGCTTAATATCAGAAGAAACAAGATGAAACTGTGCATCATAGAGTAGAAGAAATGTGAATTGTAACAAAATAATCTAGTCTGTCATTTAATGAACCTACCTCCCTCAAAAATTCTTTCATCTGATCATCATAGAAATCTTGATCTTCAAGGACCTTCACTGCAACATCCTGCATGCCATGCTTTTAGTTAACCGAACAACCAATCAATGAACTGTAATCAAGAAAATGAAGGGAATAATCATATCAAAAAATGCAATTGTTAATAAACCAAGAACAAAACTGATGAGCAAAAGGTTATTACATCATTATAATATTTTACTAAAAAAAATTTTCTGTGGTAGCACGCTTCTAAACGATGCGAGTATTTGGATTCTAAGAAATAAAATGTACAAGCCAGTTAAACATCACAGAATTTACAGCTAATTAAGCCAGAGAAACAACTGTGACAACTTTGGCATTGAATGTAACAAGAAATTTATTCGAATAATTTCTTATCCTAAATCCCGATATTATCTGAAACATTAGGAATGCAGAGAAGAACGGGATTGCTACATTAATCTTGATTATGGTCTGTGGCTGTTTATGTTGAGAATAATGGAGACCGGTCCACTTCTTATTTGGAAGTTTCTTCTTTATGGCAGCAAATTGGAATGCTGTTGAATTAACTGCTAAATTAATTACTCTCTAATTTGTTTCCTTGTTATTCGCTTGCCGCATATGGTGCTTTACATATGTACTTCCCGCCAGAACCTTCTTTCCCGGATCAAGAATTCTGGAGGCTTTCCAAAACGGGCCTTTCTTGATTTAATGGGATGAAAAGGAAGGATTAACCTATGCTTCTAATGCATGGCAGCGGGTTCAGTTCTTACTATTAATATCATCATCGATCTTTGGCTTAGGAGTGAACTGCTCCACTATTTCTTCTTCTTAGGCAGAGGCATGAGGTGTAAAGATAGAGAGAAGGGTTCGAACAGGTGAATAGTTCGAACGACAGCACTTTGCGTGAAGAAGCAAGTTCCGGGTTTTCTTCTCTTTGATATTCTTCTACCTGTAGCACTCGGTTAGAGAGAGTTGGAAAGAGAGAGGAGAGAGAGAGGAAGAGAGAGCAAAGAAGGGAGAGAGAGAAAAGAGAGAGTTCTTTATTGTAAACGTAGAGCCGTTCGACAGTGTAATCCTCAAGCTAATAAAATCCTTTGCAACTTCGAGGACGCAGGCAATTTATCGAACCACGTAAATCTGTGTATTCTGTTGTGTTTTCTGTTGTTTGAATTTCACATTCTAGATATTCGTTTTATTATCATTGTTTTTTACAAAAATTGATATCAAAGCCTTGGTTCGGATTTCAGAAAAATGATGGCTAGCGATGAAGTGATGACATCAATGATCGAGAAGTTTAATGACACAGATATTGATTACTAGAAGATACAGATAGAAGACTACCTCTATGGGAAGAAAATTCATTTTCCGTTACTGAAAAAACGACCGGAAAAGATGGATGAGGCAGATTAGAATATGTTAGATCTACAGATTCTGGGGGTTGTTCGATTAATCCTGTCGAGATTCGTTGCCCACAACGTCATCAAGATGAGAACTATTGCAGATCTCATAGCGGCTTTATTAAGTATGTATAAAAAGTCATCAGCGAATAACAAGGTGCACTTGATGAAAAAATTATTCAACTTGAAGATGGTGGATGGTGTATGTTGCTCAACATCTGAATGATTTCAATATCATCACAAATCAATTGTCGTATGTTCAAATTGATTGTGAAGATGAGATACATATGTTAATATTGTTAACTTCATTGTCAAATAACTGGGAAGCTATGAGGATGGTTGTTAGCAATTCTGCATATAAATCTAAATTGAAATATAATAATATTCGTGATTTGTTTTTTACTGAGGATGTACGCAGGAAAGATTGTAGTGAGACCTCGGGTTCGAGTTCCGTACTGAATGTTAATTCCAGAGGGAAATCATAGAACAAAAACTCAAATAGAGGAAGATCAAAATCAAAACACAGAGGCAAGAGCAAGTCAAAGCTTGGTCAACAGGCAACCAACTAGAATTGTGGTAAAGTTGGCCACATAAAAGGGAACTGTAAAAATCTGAAGAAAACGAAAGATGATAGCGCTAATGTTGTAACTGAATAAATACATAATGCACTATTGCTGATTGTTCACAATTTTGTAGTTGATTGGATACTGAATTCAGGGGCTTCCTTCCATACATCTTCCCACCAGGAGTTGATGCGAAACTATATTGTCGGTGACTTTGGGAAGGTATATATGACTGATGAAAAAGCTTTGAACGTGGTGGGGATGAGAGACGTTGATATTGCACTCCCTAACAAAAGCAAATGAATTTTGCAAAAGATCAAACACATTCCTGAGTTGAAGAAAAATTTTATTTTTATTAGGCAACTCAATGAGGGTGGTCATTCAGTAGTATGCTCAGATAAACCTGGAAGGTTACCAAAAAACATTAATACTTTCTCGGGATAAGAAAACTGACACAATATATATGACTACAGGTTTACTTAACGCTATTGTTAGTACAGTTGCAGAGAGCATGATAGATTTGTGGCATTGCAGGCTTGGTCACGTGTCAGAGCTATGAAGAAATCTTGCAATATGAAAATTCGAGCAAAGGGAGCTGGCCCTGAACAAGCAGACAGATTTTCTGCAAGAAAATTAGAATTGGGAGCTGACAGAACTTTCACAAGGGAAGAAGTCATTGCACAACAAGCGGGTGTACCAGGTGAGACTGAGCTAGATGACAGTAAGAGGTACAGGACTAGACTTGCTCAAAATAGCTTTCAACCGATGCAGTTTATTGTCTGCCCATGCAGTGGGAGGTGTAAGGAGAAACACGAGTAACTCAGAAAAGAACTTGGAGGCACAAAATTATGTTAACACTGATATGTCAACTAAGGGAGTTACTCCTGAGAAACTGAAGTAGTGTGCAACTTTAGTTGGTCTTTTAGCGTGAAAACAGTGACTTTAAGTTGTAGAGGTGGAGGATATCACTTTTGAGAAAAAAATGTCGATATAGCCAGTAGGTGATGCAGCTTGTGTTTCAGTCTCCAAGTGGGAGAATTGTGAAAAATAACGAAGACCGATCCACTTCTTATTTGGCAGTTTATTCTTTAGGGCAGCAAATTGGATTGCTATGAAATTAATTATATTAATTGCTCTCTAATTTGTTTCCTAGTTATTCGTTTACCGCATCTAGTGCTTTCCACATGTACTTCCCACCAGAACCTTCTTCCCGAATCAAGAATTCTGGAGGCTTTCCAAAGTGGGCCTTTCTTGCTTTAATGGGTTGACAAGGAAGGATTAACCTATGCTTCTAATGCATGACATGCGGGTCCAGCTCTTCCTATCAATATCTTCTTCCGTCTTTGGCTTAAGAGTGAACTGTTCCACTATTTCTTCTTTTCCGGCCAAGGCATGAGGTGTAAAGATGGAGAGATGGGTTTGAACAGGTGAATAGTTCGAACAACAACACTTCCCGTGAAAAAGCAAGTTTCGCATTTTCTTCTCTTTGATATTCTTCTCCCTGTAATTATGTTCATCTTTTCTAATCCCGATTAAGACAATTTTGCATATCAAGCCTAATTTATTATTAGACCTCTTTTTAACTTTAATTTTGAAAGTGATTTAAAACAATTCAAATGTTGAATTAGAATTTCCATCAAAATCAGATTTAGCGTTTGATCACCAACTAATAGGCTTTAAATGAGTGAGTTATTATCTTCATAATTCAAGCTCAATACTTTAGGATCCTCGAATTGAATTAACCTCCAAATTATATTAATTACAATTTTATTTTTATCATGAGACAGGTGGCAAGTTGGTTTCTATCTTTTAACCCATAATAATTCAATCATCCAGAAAGTTCATTATACTCAATATTTTTACCCCTTTTCCCTTTGATTAATCCTAAAATTTAATTAAGGTATTAAAATTCCAAAATTACCATTTTACCCCTCGTGCTCCCCACTCCCTAACTTTTCAAATGAAAATCAAGTGACTCACTAAAATAAGTTTAAAGAGGACTATAAGAAAACACTTGGAAAAAACTCGAAAGAAATAATAAGTGAACAATAAAAAGCCGAAGTGGACTATAAACATTCAGGTTCGGTGGGCTTAAAAACTGTATATACTCGAGGGACTTCAAAGGCTACTATCGGTCATCCGAACGTATAGAGTCTGAAATTCAGCTAGAAGGGTGTCCTACTATACCAACGTAGGGGGGTACTCCTTAGCCCTGTACTGGTGATTGACAAGTGGACAATCGAATTTACATTTAAAATTTATATTTTAAAATGCACATGAGTTTCATGCAGAGAAAGTTGTAGTAATTTTGTAGTTAAAATACATTTGCAAATGTAGTATCTATTCTTATCGTATTTGTTTTTATTAGTTTTGTGGAAATAGGATTGTCCGCGGGTCGATCACACCATCGGGTGTGGGACCGCCAACAACCTAAGAGGGCAAGGGTGTCTCACTAGTCTTATGTCGGTGAATAATATTATCATCCTACGGTTCATCGGGTCCGATGATATAGGATAAAACATTATTCTGCTCTACCACTGGCGTGCCTTCGTCATCATCGCCCCTTTTTTATGCTAAAATGTCATTGTAAACATGTAATATTAGAAGAAAAGAAGGATAAGCATCCAGGTTAGGGAGTTAGTTGTATGAAAGCAAAACACAAACCTCTCCACACCAAGGCTAGCCGAAACACCCACCACGTTTCCTCCCTCTTTCTCTTTTATTTCTTCTTTTCTTTTCTCTTCTCAGATAAATTTGCATTGCAAGCCTCTCTAGCCTCCTTCACGTCTTCCAGAAAATGTATTTTTTTTTATTTTGCACAACTCACTCATATGTTCCAAGGCCTCAATCCTGTAACCACTCTCATTTTTCTCATTCTTAACATTAAACCATTTAGTTCTTGAAGTGACCTTAATTTCCCAATTCCAGGTATACAAAAAAATGCATTTGGGGGCAATCACAAGTGACGCATTGCTAAGATTACTCATATCGCCATGCAAGAAATCATAAGAGCAAGATCCCCCAACCACATTTTATAGATTATGAATCGTAAATTATAAAGATTGTTTATAGATCTTGGCATCTGAGTGAGATCTAAAGTAAGATTCAAATATCGAAGGTATCTCAAATTTTTAATAGCCGCAAACATCCTTCCTGAAATGGAGAGGCTATGGACAACAAACAAATGCTGCTAGGAAAAGAATATTTACAAACATACCACCTAATTCTCATACATTTTAAGATTTGGGTGGTGTAGAGGTAGAAAGGAAGAGATTTGGGGTGCTAGATATGTAAATACATATGAATTAAAAAATATCCGCACACCTATTTTCAAAATTTGGATGTTATATATGTAAATAGTTTTAAAATCCGAAAATTGCAAATGATAAATGAATCCTTTCATATTTTCAAGATGCAAAGCACCAAAGTCCTCCAACAATTGAAAACGATGAATAATCTTTCCAGATTTTCAAAATGCAACCAAACATTTCAAATTTTCCCAAATGAGCCTCCCAAAGCAAATAATTGGAACCATTCAAGATGTTAGCAATGTAAATATATGAGAAATCGAGTGGTAAGTATGAATCGAAAATATTAGAATCTAAGGAGCAACAGCATAAAATAGCATATTTACCTCACCTCCCTAAAAACAAAATCCCTTTATAATCTCTTAAAGACCTTTACAATCATCAAATGAAAGAAACTATTAACATTGTATCAAACCCAGAAACGGAAGAAGATTTGTAAATCAACCAAGTGAAGGGAAGAGGATGGAAAGTTCTCATTAACACAATAAATGCATGCTGAAATATAAAACTCCCAAGCAAACTTTCCTTTTTTCCAAATACTGGGTAATGTTGTTAAAATATACATATGAAGTTGTGGGAGGAAGCAGGATATTGGGAGTCTATATTCATCATTGCAGCCAATATGTAACCGTTTCAAAGTTTTTAGGAAATATTCGTATAAAATCATCAAAGATTGCAATTCTTGCTTTCTCTCAAAAACAGTTGAATAATCAGACTATACATTTCTTACAAAACCGGCAATAGAAATTCAGGTTTCTAAAGCATATCCATAAGCCTTGATGTATATTTACATTCATGGCATCCCCTATTCGTGAGAAGTTATACATCACTTTTGCACACCCAATTTGCCCAAATGTTGAAACGATAACACAAAATAAGGATGAATTGCATGGGTTTATATGAAAGAACACCTCAAATACTTGCAACCAAAACGCCCCTTAAGATCGAGCATTCAATTCTCATAAATTTGCATATCTCACACCCTGAACTTTCACCTTTAGGCGCATAACACTTTACACAACTCAAAGTTTTGTTAATTAGCAGGATTTAGGCAAACCTTTCCCAAGCAGCCAAAATAAAAGAAAATAAGTTCGAACCCCACAAGTCATTTTTTTATCTTGCCTCGAATAAAAAAAAATCAGAGTGAACTCGCTACCTGAAATGCACCTAGGAGATTCTGAAAATTTAGAATGCGTGAGAGATCTAGGAAAGGGAGAAGAAGAGAGTGTTACCTTTTGAACAAACCAAAAACGAACGAGCACATAAACTTTTGATTTAAGAGCTTCAAGGCAACAACACACAACCAACAAAAGCTCACGAACTCAAAGAAAAATTCGGTAGAACCTCCCCCTCTCAAAGAAGAATTCGGCCTGCCCTATACCTCCCTCGGATTGGGTTTATATAGCCAAGAAGGAGAAGAAGATTTACCCAAAGCTTACCTAAGGTGAATCGAACTTTGGGAGCAACCGACGAGAATCACGGCAAGCTCGACAGAGAGCAGTAAGAGGGAGCAGCGAGATCGCGACGGAAGAGGAGTAGTCGGGGCTAGACCGGCGACGGGATGAGAGAGCGTCAGGGCTCATCATGAGGAGAAGATCTTGCGACAGAGGAGATTCGGGAGCAGCCTGGCTCTATGGATAGTGCAGATAACCCGCATATATAAGGTAGGCTTAATGCAACTTGTGAGGAACAAAATGATTTGCGAAATTAACTTTAGGAGCTTGCACCTATGAAAAACCTCAAACTACACCTTAAGGCACATGCAAAATGAGGAACAAATTTATGAGATATTATCTTATCTTTAGTTTGACCTGTATTATGAAACTTTGACCTACAACTCTCGCTTTGTCTCTCATCAAGAGGTCAGGGCATCAATTTTTGAATGCCACAAATATATATCAAGAAAACATGAGCAAACTTTAAGTGTCATACAATATCTCATATAACTTAAATTATAAATCATGACCGAGTAGTTATGTGACTTAACATGAGCATAAAAATTTAACAAATTTTGCATGATAAAATAGTTATTTAATCTAACATATATGAAAAGAATAGTACAGATGTCAACAAAAACTTCCAAGAGACATAAAATCCCGACTACATCATACTAGAATGTGTAGAAACATGATTATAGTTAAAGCTCTATGGATAGTGCAGATAGCCCGCATATATAAGGTAGGCTTAACGCAACTTGTTATCAATCAAGAATGACAAAAATCAAATAAAATTAAGAGTTTCGTTATTTGAATTGCTCCTAATTTTCCTCTCTTATTAATTGTAAATATTCTTTCCCTATAGCTAAATATTTAAATTAGAAAGATGTATTACTAGGTTACCTAAAATAGATTGTACATATTATTATTTAATGGAATGAAAGCGAAAGAAAAAAGGCATTCAGCCAATTTTCTCAAAAGTGGTTACTTGTGTGTACGAAATACAAAGAACATCTTTCAAAAAAATGTGATTTACATATTAGAGTATTACATTAATGAAGCATCTGTATTTTTTTTAATTGAAATAGAAAGGATGCTTAAAGGTTGTATGAGAGGGCCCAATAGAGGCATCCTACCCATACGATACCAAGTATAGTACAACCCCAACAAAAGAATACAGAGAAACTCAAGAAATTTAAAACATGCAAAAAGAAAAAAAATAAAATAAACAAGTAGCTAAGACGAGCTAGTTTAGTCCTGCTTCTTTCTCTAGTTTTTGGAGCGGAGCTAGATAACAAACTCTGAAGGAACGTGTCATTGCCAAGAGTAACCAAAGTATCATCCATTAAGTTTTCAAGGAAGTGTGACCCCAGCCTTCCTCTTCCGCCGAGAAGTGTAAAACAGTCATTCTTCATCTGAAGACTGGCTCATGTGATCCTCAGTCTGATTAGATATTAGAACAACAGTAAAAGGAAAGACATCCGTTGCCACAGCAATAGGTTCCAGAGTATTTGAAGTGTAAATTGTCACATCTGCACCTTATGCTTCCTGAATAGGTGTTGCGGGGCTATTCTGATTTTTGGTCCAAATATTATCTCTTATAGTATGGTCAGGAGAAGGGTTCTCAATGGCAGACATCATTCTTGTGATGAATCCCTCCTCAAGTTTGTTGTCATCAGGTTTGTCAGGAGTGCATTCAAGTGCATTAACATGTTCCTGGTTTTGACTATTAGTTCTCAACTGTAGGTGCAATCTGAAACACTTCTTTTATGGATGTCCAAACATCTTGTAGTGTTTGACGTAGTGAGGTTTTTGTTCTATAACAATTTTCTGCCAATAACACTGTGAGCAGAGCCAAGTTAGACTTCTTCTACATCTGATAGTGTAACATCTCTTTCAATCAAAATTCTTGCAATAAAAAGCCTTGATAAATGAACTGTAGGTGTGTCTACCTACAAAAGTTTCCTAAGGATAGTCTCAATTGCATGTAAAATAGGTATGTTAAAAAATTAAAGTTTGAGTTCAGGTAATGAGAACCAGATAGACGAAATTGGGCGTTTTTGACTGTGATCAAAATCAGGGGTCCATTTGAGCAATTTCATATGATTACCCTCGATTGTGATGAATTTCTTTGAGAAAATCCTTGTGTAATCTTCTTAGATGTTCAGTTGTATCATAACATATCTTCCGTCGAAAATAAACAACCTATAAAGCCCCAACTACTTTGAAATCTTCAAAAACCTTCCTGATAAACTTCATCCTAGAGCGACCTAATTGGAACTTTCCAACCAGTAAAAATTTGTATTTTCTCGCACGAGTTGAAATTTCAACTTCAAAGAAAAATAGTGTTGGTTTGTCCGCTTTTTTCTCTATTTTTTTTATGAGATTACAATCTCCAAATAATGCAATACAATCATAGTACATCTGCGGAAACATCAGACTATCTGCAATGTGAAAAGAAAAGCTGCGTTTGTGAACCACTGTAGCATCCCCAGGTTTGGCGGGATTATCACCTGCAACGGCAGCAGCGTAGGAAAGCACCATGAGGCTATCTCTAGCAGACGAGAAAAGCCACATTTTGCGACTTGGGACGAAGGCTGCGGCCGGTTTCAATCACTGTGTGAGGAAATATAGCGGAGTAGGTAGCAGACGAGAACGCAGTTTGCGACCGGGGACAAAGGCTGGCTGACACACTCGAACGCAGAAGACGACAAAACACACGACGTGGAGAAAGACGCAGTCTGCGACGCGACCAAGGACGAAAGCTCGGCCAGCAGCGTGTGAGTCTGTGTCCGAAGCCTACGGAACAATAGCACGACGAGGACGATAAAGTGAAGCTAGAGGTTAACACTAAGTTTTGCGTGAGGTTAACACTGGGTTTCGCCATCAGGCGAAACCCTAGCAGAGTAAGGGTTTTGGGGTAATTTAATATATACAAATGTTGTTAGTGCACATATATTACATTACCCTAGAAGCCGGAAGTTAACGTTGGGTTTCGTCCGAAGCCTATATAAAGATGCTTCATTAATGTAATATATGCTAGATTACATAAGAAAAAAACATTCTCAAAGTAAGGGTTTTGGGGTACATGGTGGATCAATAAACAAGACTGCACTAACAGGTATCAAACCATTAGAGCATGCTCATAGTGATAGAAAAATTTTATAAAGTAACTCACTTTATTTTAGAAGTTATTTGTACATCTTATACAAGCACGTTTTCTTTGTGAAAATAATTACATAATATGATTTGATAAGAAAATATTACACTTTTTGATATCAAAGTTGTTTTTATTTAATTTTGAAGAGAATATTAATATTTTTTAAACTTACCTTAACTTTCATGAAGCTTAAACAATTGAAATAGAAGTTAAGTTGTAGTGAATAAAAGCATAGAAAATCAATTAAAATGTTTACAGAGCGGAAGTATAAAAAATTTGAAATTGCAAGTTCTTACAATTAACTCCATGAACTTGACATTGGGGGCATTTCTTTGCTATCTTCATGGAATTTGCCATAACGGCCAGCTAACAATATCCCAATCACATGATCTTCATCTTCATCTTTCATCTAGAATAGTGAGCACTCCACAAGCCTCAGTGAACTTCTTTAATGATTTGATCGGCTTCAAATTTGCTCAAACAACACAGCCACATCTCGTTGAATCATCTTCTGTCCGGAACCCCATCATCAAGGTACATGATAACACCTTTTTTCTTGATTTGATTGGTAAACAATTTATCTTCAGTCGGCTTCCTCGTTTGTAAGTGCATGACGAATGGTTGGTGTCGGTCTTCATTTTCTTCTCCAGTTGCAGCTACTATTGTATTGGCACCGATCTTGTGTAAATTATCCATGTTGACTCGAGGAAAAGCTGGAAGGTCATTAACTGAAATTAGGATCAAATCTTCTTATGGACACACAAATTCCTTTGTTAGCATTGCCAAAGCATATACTAGAGAGTTCTCTCCCCTTAGAATCTTGTAGAGATCACATTTAGAATCTATTCTAACAACTTCATTGTATATTAGAAATATTTCCCTAGCTTTGGCTGCAAAACTTTGTATCTATCAGGGACTTGATTGTTGATCAACTGAGAATCATCATAGACATTGGTATCATTTATTCGAATTAGAATTTTTAGCTCCAATCCTATTATCAACGCTTCATGTTTTTTTTTCGTTACTCATACAATGTTCTGTCAAGTGGTAGGAGAACCTCAGCATCCACTTCTCTGGAATGATGAAGATTATTTAACCCTTCTTTACTGGGCACTATCACTTGCAATTCTTTATCCTTATGAGTTGAAGAAGCTCCGTCTAAACCCCCAAAAAATAGCTCCAAACTTTGACCAATGAGG
This sequence comes from Phalaenopsis hybrid cultivar, assembly GCA_002079205.1. NCBI lineage: Eukaryota > Viridiplantae > Streptophyta > Magnoliopsida > Asparagales > Orchidaceae > Phalaenopsis > Phalaenopsis hybrid cultivar. The sequence goes on along the minus strand of JXCR01070917.1, from coordinate 99,078 downwards.
TTTTTCAAGTTCATGGTTTGTTCATCTGGCAAGGCATCGCTCAAAGGAGACACTTCTGGTAAAGCGTGTGTCACCAAGAAGTCTGATTTACCCTTTGATGATACACAAAGGAAAAAAAGTTATGTCGAGCTGTAATAGTATCATCGACCACCTTGCTAAGCTTCTAGAAAATATCGGTCGAGTCATCAAATATTTTAATGGATTAAACCTTGAGATATGATTGACCTTGTGAGACCATATAATTTCTAAGATTTTGAGCTATGGAGATTAAAGCTATACAATACTTATCAATCAGAGTATACCTTTTGTTAGTCGAAATTAGAAGGTAACTCAAATGATAGAGAGCATTTTTCTTGCCCTAGTCATTGACTGGCACTAGCACATCTCCAAGGGAGTCATCTAAAACAACGGTATAAAGTATTGAAGGTCTACATAAGATTGAGGTTGTTAAAATATGAAGTTTCATCAAATAATATTTTATGCTTTTGAAAGAATATAGACATTTAACGTCCCAAACATACTTGGCATCTTTCCTGGTCAACGCAATAAAACGTTGGCACCTACCTGAAAAATTAGATATAAAGCATGTTAGATATGTCAGCTTTCCTTGGAAGGATTGCAATTGAGTAAAACTCTTTAAGAGCATCATCTCTAAGACAACATTAACCTTTTATGAATTGGTTTCAACCCCGCGGTATCGAAAAATAAATCCTAAAAACTTTCCTAAGGTGGCGCCAAATGCACACTTTAAGAAATTCATCTTAAGATTATATTATCGCAACTGCTAGAAAAAAGATTCTCAAATAATTTAAATTGTCATCATTTTCTCTACCCTTAACAACTAAGTCATTCACATTACACTCGACCTCATTGTTTGAACACAATAACATGCAATCTATGAGCAAGACACCATTTGAATTTGTTCAAGGACTACATACCAAAACTTCTCCAGCTCCTATCCCTTCACCACTAAATGCACACTTTGATTATGTAGCATCATTTGCACACATAATAATTATTTAAATTCTGAAGTTAAAATGTAGACTGACGTGCATAATACAAGACATTCAAACAATATCAACGTCAAAAGAAGTGCATGAAAGTATAACAAAAATGACTATCAAAGTTTGTAAGCTTTCTGAGCCCTATTCCCTAACCAGATCCATAACCAACGCATTAAGAACATTAATTTTGTTTTATGGTCACTAATGTCAATCAAGTTTCTAGATTTCCAACAATGTCATGATTTGAGGTTTTTCGCAATAACTTATGCCATTAGGTGACGCAATTCTGAATGCATTCTCAGATGGCATCAAAAGACAGACAGCCCTGATATACATCAACAAATAATTTAAGTTTATAGAAACCATATAAATGTAAATATGTTAAAATCCTGAAAATACAATTTGAGTTACATTTTTTGCATAAATGAATGCAAAGTCGTACTAATAAAAATAAATACTTACAGATCCATGCCACTCAGCACGAAACACAGTTCCAAATGATCCTGCAGTCAAAGAAAACGGCCAAGAAGTATTTAAAAAAAAAACGTAGTGATAACCAAAACAACTAGATTTCACAGAAACTGAATAAAGAAGTACCGGCACCGACACGCTCCCTTATTTCTAGTTCATCCCATGAAATTTCAGGCCAGTCCATGGTGAGAGGTGGCTCAAGACTTGTGTATTTCTGAATATTAGCTTCCCGAGGAATTGGTTTATCATCACACATGATGTCGTTTTCCCTGCATTCAAATTGTATAGATACTTCTAATTTCGATGGAACACTCGTCGTCTTTCCAATTTGATAATTTGATATCATGCCTCCGTTATTTGTGTCTTGAATAAACTCTGTGCCCACATTTACTCTGGGATCAGGATGTAAAATTTTTACAACAGCGTCATCAAGAAAACCTGATATGAAATGATTGAGGATAAACCTTCTAAGAGAAAGAATCAATACAAAAGTTTGCTGATTATAGGTAAACAAAAAAAAAAANTCTGGGATCAGGATGTAAAATTTTTACAACAGCGTCATCAAGAAAACCTGATATGAAATGATTGAGGATAAAACTTCTAAGAGAAAGAATCAATACAAAAGTTTGCTGATTACAGGTAAACAAAAAAATATATATAAATTAAAATCAGAAAATGGAATGAAGACGAAGAATTAGAATTCTCCATGTCATGCAATTCCAAGACTGACATTAAAGTAATTCTGAAAAAAAAGTGCTTACATTAATTTGCACGTATAAATAACTCTATACAAAAGAAAGTACATTGCTACTTGCAAGTTCAAAAAGATAAGTAAAAATGAGTTCAATAGAAGTTCAAAAAAAAAAAAAAAAAAAGAAACAGAATAAAAACCCATTGCACACGATTTTGAACTGAATACTGCAAACTGAAAGTAGAAGTTGAAAACTAATATGTTTTTCTTAATTTTATCTTCTCACCAAAACTTATTTAAAACTAATATGTTTTTCAAAGCTTGTGGTGGAATATATATTATGCTCGATATTATATCAACTTATTTCGCTGAATTTAGGTCCTATGCCGNGAACTGAATACTGCAAACTGAAAGTAGAAGTTGAAAACTAATATGTTTTTCTTAATTTTATCTTCTCACCAATACTTACTTAAAACTAATATGCTTTTCAAAGCTTGTGGTGGAATACATATTATGCTCGATATTATATCAACTTATTTCGCTGAATTTAGGTCCTATGCCAAAATCAAACTGGTTTTGGGACTTCTGCTGGGTTTGGTTGGATGAATTGGTTGACTGGAGCTTTTCTGGAAGCTTGTGGATTGATTTCTCATGGAAAAGACATTGTAATATTTATCAGTGCAAGTAATCCATTGGATTTTTCATAGATTGTGCTGCCCATATTAAAAGCTGGAGATTGATCTGGGTCTTAGATGTGCGAGTTTGGCCCGTTTTTCCTATAAAATTGGTGATCTCCAGCTTTTATCGATGCATGTGGATAGACTTCTTAGCTTTTCTCTTTTTTCTGATGTATTTTCTTTGTGTTTTGAANGCCCGTTTTTCCTATAAAATTGGTGATCTCCAGCTTTTATCGATGCATGTGGATAGACTTCTTAGCTTTTCTTTTTTTTCTGATGCATTTTCTTTCTGTTTTGAGCAGAACTTTTTCTGTTAGGGAGGCTGGTGCTGTTATGCTGGTGTACGAAAGTTGGCTGCCTGTCATTCTCATTTGTTGGATGCCTATTATTGATCTAGTAAAATGATTGGTAGTTGAAGAGTCATAAATTCCTGCTATAATGTTAAAGGGACAGATACAAAAGTTATAAGAATTTCAAAAGAAAAATGTTAAAACTGACTAAAAAAATAAGACAACGCATCGGCAACTAAATTTGCTTGATCGAGACAATATNTCATAAATTCCTGCTATAATGTTAAAGGGACAGATACAAAAGTTATAAGAATTTCAAAAGAAAAATGTTAAACCGACTAAAAAAATAAGACAACGCATCGGCAACTAAATTTACTTGATCGGGACAATACTGTGTATTCAAATTATAGTCTTTGATCAGCTCTAACCATCTCTTCTGCCTCAAATTCAGCTCTTTTTATATGAAAATGTACTTCAAACTCTAATTATCGGTGAAGGCTTTGCAATTCACACCATACAACTAATGACTACAAATCTTAAGAGCAAGCACTTCAACTGCTAACTCTAGATCACGTGATCGATAATTTCTTTCATGTGTTTTCAACTATCTGGATGCATGAGCGTTTACCTTTTTATTTTGCATTAGCACGTCCTAAGCCTTGCAATGATGTGTCACTGCAAATCTAAAATCTTTTCGTACCTAATAGAATAGATAACACTAGAGCAGTGGTCAAATGTTTCTTAATTCTTGAAAAGTTCACATTCTGCACTCCACTCAAATTGGGCATCTTTCATCATCAGTTTAGACAATGGCATAGCTATCTGTGAAAATCCTTTAATAAATCTCCTATAATATCAAGTCAAAACAAACAAACTGTGTACCTAGGTAACATTCTTTCGAGTAGATCATTTCACAATTACTTTCACCTTCTGAAGGACTGATATTCCTTGTCCACTGATAAAATGCCTCAAGAATATAATATTCTGCATCGAAAATTTACATTTTTCACAACTTTGTTATAGCTGATTCTGCCTCAACAACTCCAATATTATCCTCAGATTTTTGGCATAATCATCATCAATTCTTGAAAATATCATAATATCATTAATAAAAATAATAACAAACTGATTCACATAAAGCTTAAAGATTCAATTCATAAGGTCCATGAATACAGCATAAGCATTGGTTAAACCAAAATGCATAACTAAGAATTCATAATGACCTTATCTGATCCCAAAAATTTTTTTAGTTACATATGCCTCATTGACTCTGACTTGATGATATCTGAATCTCAGATCAAACCGATAAAATATAGTAGCATTCGAGAATCGGTGCCGAGGGAGCCGAATCTCGTCGTGAGAGGAAGATGAAGTCCAATGCCAGGAAAGAGCTAAGCGGGATCTTGTATTCGAGGAATTCAAAATGTCCGTTATGCGATAATGGGCGAGTAATTGACGAATTTTNCTTTGATCAGCTCTAACCATCTCTTCTGCCTCAAATTCAGCTCTTTTTATATGAAAATGTACTTCAAACTCTGATTATTGGCGAAGACTTTGCAATTCACACCATACAACTAATGACTACAAATATTAAGAGCAAGCAGCGATAATTTCTTTCATGTGTTTTCAACTGTATGGATGCATGAGCGATTACCTTTTTATTTTGCATTAGCACATCCTAAGCCTTGCAATGATGTGTCACTGCAAATCTAAAATCTTTTCGTACCTAATAGAATAGATAACACTAGAGCAGTGGTCAAATGTTTCTTTAATTCTTGAAAAGTTCACATTCTGCACTCCACTAAAATTGGGCATCTTTCAACATCAGTTTAGACAATGGCATAGCTATCTATGAAAATCCTTTAATAAATCTCCTATAATATCAATTCAAAACAAACAAACTGTGTACCTAAGTAACATTATTTCGAGTAGATCATTTCACAATTACTTTCACCTTCTGAAGGACTGATATTCCTTATCCACTGATAAAATGCCTCAAGAATATAATATTCTTCATTGAAAATTTACATTTTTCACAACTTCGTTAGAGTTGATTCTGCCTCATTAACTCCAATATTATCCTCAGATTTTTTGCATAATCATCATCAATTCTTAAAAATATCATAATATCATTAATAAAAATAATAACAAACTGATTCACATAAAGCTTAAAGATTCAATTCATAAGGTCCATGAATACAACATAAGTATTGGTTAAACCAAAATGCATAACTAAGAATTCATAATGACCCAATTGATCCCAAAAATTTTTTTAGTTACATATGCTTCATTGACTTTGACTTGATGATATCTTAATCTCAGATCAAACCCGATAAAATATAGAAGCATCCTCTAACTGATCAAATGGATCATTGATCCATGGCAAAAAAACATTTGTTCTTGATTGTTACCTTGTCTTGCGCTCTATAATGATAGCAAAACAATGTAGATTCATATTTCACCTTGACTAAAATATTGGAGAACCAGGTGAATTTTGTTGGCCTAATAAAACCCTTATCTATCAGTTCCTACAAGTAATATTTCAATGCTTTCTATTCCTTCAAAAGCATTCTATATAGAGACTTGAAAATTACAGACATCCCTGGCTACACATCAATGCTAAATTCAGCTTTTTGATATGGTGATAGCCTGGTAATTCTTTTGAAAATACATACAATAAACCTGCAACAACTAGGATATTTATTCAATTCCTGCACATCTTTATTTAACATTTCTAATTTAACTAGAAATAAGAGTTCACCACTTCGCAAAGTTTCATTGCATTAATTAGAGAAGATTGTTCATTTCGATCACATAAGATATATAACAGATTTCCACCAGGTAAATTGAGTTTCACTCACCTTTTTCACATTCAACTATCGCAAAAAACTTTAACAATCAATCCACTCTCAAAATTACAACGAAAGTGTAAATTGGTATTATGATTAATTCTACCTACAGCTTCTTATCATGAATGCTAACATAAACGACACATTTTTATTTACATAAAAACCATTTCTCAAAGATAATATAAAAGGCTGGCATAAAGGGAATAAAATTAGCATATAAGCTGGCAGCAAATTCATCAGAAATGAAAGAATGAAATGCACCTAAATTGAATAAAATAGTGGCTCATCTTGAATCAAAAGTGTACCTATAACCACTTCAAATTTTTTGGCTTATTAAAGAGTAATTGCAAAAACTCTGGCCTTCGTTGATTGCTCAATTCTGCACTAGAAAGTTTTACCAGTAACTTGAGTTGAAGGCTTTTCCAAAATCGAGTTTTGCTCAACCAACTGTCTTCCAAATATTTCCCAGGTTGTCCCTGTCCATGAAATTTCGATGGTATGCGATATTTTTTCCTTCCCTGCGAACAATTCATTTGATGATGCCTTGGTTTTCCACATTTGTAGCACTTTCCTGAACCCATCAGACACTGCCCACAATATATTTTTCAACACTTTTTTAGAAACTGACCTTTCTAACCGAGGCTATTCTTCTTATCTTTTGATTTAATTTTTTACTTTGTTGAAACCTTTTCTCTTGCTTGCCTAAGGTTTCCACGGCTGACTTGAGAAGTTCAGCTCATTTTATATTTGTCTGCCTCTTTCAGCCGGCATTAAGAAAACGCTAATATTTAACATTGACAAAAACAACCTTAATTGATTTCTGAGGTCGAGTAGATATTTGTGGCATTCTTCCTGGCATATCTGGAAAGAGAGAAATTCTGCCTCATATTGTATAATTAATCTCAAACCCTGAATCAGATTGAAGAAATTATCTTGCAATGTTAATCAAACGAAAGGCAAAATGAACCAATCCTTGAATTCTCTAACAAAATTATCTCACTGGATCTGTGAAAGAAGTGTTAGATGAAATTTTTCTCTTTATTGAGCTAGTCAACACCTATCTGCCTCGCCTTTTAACATGAAAGTGACTAGCTCCACTCTTTCAGTTTTCCGGACAAATTATGTTGTTCAGAATCTTCCAAATATTTAATAGCCAATCCTCAACAATTATAGTGTCTGTGGCACTCTTAAATACAGGTGGTTTAAATGTCTAAGAAATCTTCAAGTATCGATCAATTTTTGCCCCAATTCAAATCTGAGCTTTAAGCGAGTGGATGATACTTCAATGGCAGTCAATTTGTAAACCACTTGCGATATCAATTGAACAATGCTCTGTAACTCAATGATTCCAATTTCCTCATTTTTTTTGTTCTGATTATCAGTTCTGTTAAAGACATTTTTAACTCGTACTTCTTGCTCTACAATTGGCATAGTAAGCTGACCCTTAACACTTTCTTATTCTCTTTCAAGCATATTTATCAATTTCGACATATTCATCTGTAATGACACAATTTATTATTCAAATGCAATTAATCATATACGTTAAGTTGTAAGGGATACCCACTCAGATTCATATACCTATAACTATTAAATTCATATTTAATCTCATTCTAACTTCTTCCAAATCTAACACGCTTTTATCATTCTTCTCATCCAATAAACATGCTCTAATTCACATTCTGTCACGCTCCAATTGGACCCCCTTAAGGGTCAACTGCGACGCAACAAAGACGAACAATTTGGTAAAACTAAATTCTCACCATGACTCATCCTGATTTACAAAGATAGAATTTAGTCAATGAACTAGTCTAACTAAATCTTCGTAAACAAACTTAATAAATTTCACTTCATAATTCATTTATATGCATATACTTGAAAGCATGGTAAATCATATCACCAAAACATGTATATCTATACAGACTACTAAATCCAATATAATAAAAACACGTACCAAAAAGTCTGTACAGACACTCAAAATTATGAAATGCAAAAAATATATAAGTCTCACTTGGCTACTCGCCCTAGTGCTCCTCACACCTTCCTAAAAGTCAATAATATATAGTGAGCAACAACGAACTCATAAAAATAATCAAGTCTAAAAAAAATTTCTATATGAAATGACATAACATGTATGCTTATATATATCTCATGAACATGTTCACAACACACGTCACAACATGCTAAAATCGTATAAAACATGTAAAAGAAAAGACATGTAATTGAAGGAATCATTATTGCTATAAAACATATATCTCATTCATTCATATGTAATCATAACCATATTCATAAGAGTCATCAATCTAATCATAGAAATGTAACATGTAATTGTATAAGTAGGGCAGTAATCGAGTTGAATGGAGCCAACTATGTCATTGTTCGGACTTGAATTGGTTTAATTATAAGCTATCTATGTTCGAATTAAGCTTGTGTCGAAGTTTCATATATTGTTCAAGCTTGACATGGTTACATTTTTCAATGTTTGAACTTGATTTATTATGACTAGTGAAAGAGTTCAAACCAGTATCTAAATTTTCATATAAAAAAATATTATAAATATATAAAGCTAAATCCTACCAATCAAAAAAATGACAAAAAAAGCCCAAAAAGGTCTTAAATCATGTTTCTCATCCATTTTACCTTAAATCCAGGATATTATCTAGATGAAAAAAATGACAACTTTAAACCATACAAGATCTTAAATCCAATTTCTACACCTTTTTGCCTTAAAACTCAAGAAAAGAAAATGAAATTTGAAGGATGATTTATAAGATTTAAAGAAGTTGAAGCGCGTGAAATGGGGCACGAGAAAGGATGAAAAATATGGGGGTTAATTTAGTAGGACTTAAGAGCAGAGTGAAAAGGGGAGATACACCAGAAACTAAAGTTTCAAAAATCCTTACACACCGCAACCTGATTGTTGCTTTTGTTACTTCCATGCCCTAGCAACTCAGAGTTTCATATGTTTCGGGCGAAACGGAGAAAGGCGAAACCATAAGAGGCCAAAGGGAAAGTGAAGTTTGTAAGGGTTTAAAGTTAATTTTAACAGACAATTAATACATAAAACATAAATTTTATATAATTTTACATCTAATACCTAAACTTTCATAAAATAAATTTATATTTAATAATTAATCTAAAAATATTATTAATAAAATAAAACATTACTATTAAATATTAAATTAAAAAAATTTTAGTTATATAAATGTATTTCAATAATATATCATGTACGATACATACTATCATCCAGCTTAATATCGAGTATTTAAAAAGTTGTTAGAAATGTGTTTGTTTGTAAACATAAATGAACAAATTTAAATATGTTCATGTTTAGTTCATTTAAACTTCAATAAAATAAAACATTACTATTAAATATTAAATTAAAAAAATTTTAGTTATATAAATGTATTTCAATAATATATCATGTACGATACATACTATCATCCAGCTTAATATCGAGTATTTAAAAAGTTGTTAGAAATGTGTTTGTTTGTAAACATAAATGAACAAATTTAAATATGTTCATGTTTAGTTCATTTAAACTTCAATCTTTTAAAATTTGTTCAAGCGTGTTTATTTACGAATTTGAAAGAACATGATCGAATCTTAATTGAGTCAAGTTCGAGTTCAACGAGTGCAATGGTTCGTTTACAACATACACTTCTACTGTCTGCATGTCCTGCCATGTCATGTCATTGCTTTATCATCCAGCTCGAATACTACATTAACTATTAATAAAGGTTGCACATCTATAGTCCCCTCTGGTACCAAAGATTCCCTATTTTTTATCATTATCAGCTCCTAATGGCTATCAAAGTTTCATCACCGTCCGAATACTAAGAGTCAAGAATCTCATCGTTCTTTATCATTCATACTTACAAGTCATCACATTAGAGCTTACAAATAACATCGCTTGTGACATTTCCTAAATCATGATTGTTGTAACAAACATTCATCATAGGCCTTCACGTATCATATGAAAAAATCATAGTAAATAAATACATGCAAGAAAAGATTTTCTAAGGTTCATGAAATTCAATAGTGTTAAAAGCAAAAAAATAATAAAGGACAATTCAAATTTGAATTCATACAATCAATGCAGGTATGCATCAACAATATAGGAAATTCTAATAGTATAAAACACATAATCACATTGAAATCTACAGAAAGTTATTTTTTTAAAATTAGCACAAGATTATTTTACTTGAATTGACGGAGCAGCCCTACGATGAGTTTCCCAAGCTCACCCCCTGGTGTAAATAAACTGGTTTTCTTAAACCTCTTAGGATATAATAAAATCTTGGCTTATCTTGTGATTCAACATAAACAAAATTCATTTACAAACTCTTACTTCAAATGAGCTTCTCGGCAAAACCAACCCTTTTTCAAACTTCATATTCTTCTTCCCACTTCCTTCTATCCCCTTTAACCTCATTAATTTTCGGCTTAAAGCCCGTATAGAAGCCCACAAAGCAAGTTTGTTGCTTTCGGCATTACGATGCCTCCAACTATAATGATAGCGTACGAAAAGCTGCACTGACTCATGACAAATGTCAAAATGAAAGCATAAGGAAAGGAATGTCTAAAATGTTGCAATAAAAGGTTCTCAACCTTTCAAGTTCACATCGACACTCTGAATTGCCTCCTGCTGCTCCTTGTTGATAGCGCGCACCTATCTGCTATAGTGGCCCGATCGCGGAAGCTCCAGACATGCGGGAACCTTCGAGAGAGGAAGTGGGGATGTGATAATTAATGTCATCCCCAACCCATCCTAGTCGCTCGAATCATCCTACAGTTGAGAATCGCGAATGAAATTCGGTAGCTATATTGAGGGTGTGAGAAATCAGGAAATAATTAGGATAAATTAAATTTAGTTAAGCTTTTATATCATAACTTTATATCTTCCCATACATTTAAAATTCATGTTTCGTGAAAGATATAGATTAACTAATTTAATGTATTGAATTTTATAAAATATCTTTGATTAAACTTTTGAGTGTGTGAAATTTAGAGTATATTTTAAAGTGGATAAAATTTTACCTAATTTCTCAAATTTTGGGTGTTACATAAGCTATCAGCAAGCTTATGCTAGATACTATGTTGAAGCTATTAAGCTCAAATTGTGTTACTTGACTTCTAGAATTTTGACAAATTTGAGAGATGAACCTCAGACTTTTAAAATTATCATGTTTGTAATTTGCTTGAAGATGTATTCATTTTTACACAAAATGATTGAGTATGACTTTGGCACCAATATGGCAAAACTGTTTCAATTGGGATTTTGCATCCGACACGATGTGAAACCAATTGATACAATATAAAATATATTTGGGAATCTCAACTTGAAGCTGGGGAAGTCTAACACTAGTTGAATATATTTGAGGATTTTGGCATAAAGCTCAATGTCAATTGAAGTAAATATACACAGACTCGTTGTTTTGATAACAAAGAAAAATCTGATGTCAGCTTTATGCTTTGTATAAAGCTTGAGCTAGCTCCTTTGGTTATGCTTCACACATTATTAGACTTGTTGATGAGAGAGGAGTTCCCTCAATTGGTGCTTAATAAATGTTCAAACCAATTGAAGAAAGTTTCTCCGATCATGACTGGCTTGATGTCTCCATAACAAGGATCACCTCCTTTGACATTTATCTTCATACCTAAATCAGGTAAAAAAACTTGATGAACCTAGATCATATAAGTTTGCTAAGTTGGGTAGACTTGTGCTTTTGTTATCGTTGAACTGATAAACGAGCCTATTCACTAAAATCCTAGTCTTTTGAGTGAAGAGAAAAGCCAGCAAATCGGTTACATCTTGTCTTGATGAGTCTAGCCTCTGTTCAAGTCCTGGACATGAGCAATAAATAGTCTTGTGTTTTGTCATCATCAGACAAAAAAAGGTGCTCTTTCCTACAAACTTGGCTTGTTGAGTGAAGGGAAAATTCAACAAGTCAGCCACATTTTACATTGTTGGGTCTGGCCTCCATCTAAGTCGTGGACTTGAGCAGTAAATAGTATCGCTTCTTGTTATCTTTGGACTAACAAACAAGGACCTTCACTACAATCTTGGCTTGTCGTAAGAAAAAAAGGCTAGCAAATACGCATATTTTGGCTTATTCAGTCCGGCCACAGTTCAAGTCCTACATTTGAGCAGAAGAGGATTTACGCTTCTCTAACTTAACTACTGAAGCTTGTAGATTTTCACAGATTTTCCCATTTAATATTTTACATCTTAGCGAGTTTTGAAGATGATATATTTCGTTTGGAGCTTGTTCTTTTTGGATTGTCAAGTGAACACACTTTTATCAGTGCAACTTGAGCATCCTCAGGGATCTCAAAATAAAACACGATCTCACCCATGTTACTTGGGGATCTTGACCATGAGCATGATGTCAACCCAAATGGTGGAAGATCTTAAAATTGGGTTTGATGTCGACCCTTCTGGTTATAGGATCACGACCTTGCATTCGATATTTACCGAGAAAGATGGGCCTTCTTTTTTATGAAGATTGGACGTCAATGTTTGAGGTGCTCAATAGGCTCAGCTCTGCGCGTGATGTTAACTTCAATGCATAAGTCTTCGAAATGTTTGTCCCTCGTGTATCGAAAGAAACAATTTGAGTTTACAATGCATCAAGGGATCATAGTCATGAGCGCACTGTTAACTTAGATAGTTGACTTTTGGTTTAGAATTTAGTGCCACCACGAATGATTATCTCCCATTTTGACAAATGAGTGATTTCAACAATTGGTTGATAAATCTGGGAATCTCGATATTTAGCACAATGTTGACCCAGATGATTAAGAGGATACTCTACCTTGCAAAAGATATTCCAGCGATGCTTGGATCTTTTTGAGGATTCCAACTTAAAGCACGGTGTTGACCCAAAAAAAAAAAAAAATGCTCCGTCTTGCAGGGGAAACTTAACGTAGAAGTCCTTGTATCAAAAGAGAATTTCTAAAAAAACATTACACTCGTGTTGGAATAGAGTACATATTTTTCTTTCCATGGAGGAAACATTTATATTATCTTTGACTAAGAGGCTAAATGTAATGTCTCTTTAAATATCGATCATTGATTAAAAGATCTATTTGTTAAAATTTTGCATCGTCAACTCAAATTCAATAACCATCCCATCGACAAGGATTAAAGATACATCTCTACGCGATTGATTTGAATATATTCAGAGGGTGAAGATAGAACAAAATCATATCCTAGTGACAACAATTTTATAAACCCTATGAAGCTTATTGAGATTGGATCCTTGGCAGACTTTTCAAAGTGTCGTCCACTAGGAAGCTCATCAATGAGTCTTCTTTAAAATTTATCTTTGATTGGTCTTATTAACGGCAAATCTCCGAGAGCACAAATTCGATGTAATATCATTTCATTCTCTGTTCATTTTACCTTCATTAATTTTGAGCTATCATCTCAGAAGAAAGATAGAAACTTCCTAATTAGAGCCCTATTGATCTTAATCACCATAATTTTTCTTTATTCTTTTCATTAAAGCTCTTTTCCTTGATAATTTTAGAAACTTGTGCACTCTAATAGAACAAATTTAGGATTATTCCTTTCAGTAGGGCTTAATGTAATTGAGCTCAAAAAAAGTTATTCCATATCACCGGTAGAGTTATTCTTGTTAACCAATTATAATTTTTTTTAATTGGTTGTGAGCAGGAACACTCGCTTTCGGAAATAAATCTTGTTGGTTGATGGATTGATTAAATATCAATCACTTAGCTCTCAATATTCATCTCTTTCATAATTTTGTTAATTTTATTCTTCAGTGGACTGAAGTATTCTGATGTAGCTTCAAATAAATTCAATTATAGTCCCAAAGTCATTGATTAGAATCTCAAAACCATTGAGTTGGATAGTGACCATGCATAGTGGGAAACTTCTAGAGAACCATAATACTAAGATTCATCAATATGACTGCTTCTTCAAAATCCACTCATGGCAGATTTCACGAACGATAGATATTTGGGAGTGCTAACCAAATGTCACATTATTAAGTGCTAACCAAATGTCACATTATTATCTTTCTTCAATTTTTTTTTTTCTTAAAAGAGCTTCAGTCTCTATATTTGCTAACTTTTCCGCTGAGACCTTTCGATAGTGAATCCCTAGACGTGAGTCTGGATGCACATGTCGATGTTCAAATAGCATAACTCGACTGGATTTACACTAGACTATCATCGTAGATGAATAGCTCATAACAGGCTCTCAAATAACCCGATCACAATAGGTTTTTCATACCTCTTTATAAGTCATTTCTCATTAAAAACTCTTTAAGGCTCTATGCAATTTAGCAAATAGGGTTTCAAGTCTTTTTTTCTCCACAGTAGGAGTTTGAGATTATTGATTCCGAAATAAATGCTTTGTTTCACCAGAAAAAATTCTCCTTTTGATCCATTTTAAATAATCAAATATATTATGATTATGAATATGAACACTCACTTCTGATTGTGAGGCTAGCTGAGTAGCAAATTGCTCCAACTACAACTTCTAGGCTATTGACTCCATATTTTTTTTCTTCTTCATCTCCTGGTCAACTTACCTTGAGAATAGAAATCTTCAATATCACGTCTATTGAGAACATTTGGTAGTAGATTCCTATATCACACTTAAATTTTCACTGTAGAACTTGTTTCATTGTCAAGACATATGAGCGATATATATATATGACTAACCAACGATGAAAAAGAAATATTCCACGATTGAGTCACCAGAATTTAGTAGGCTCCAACAATTTTTACGACCTCTGAACTCTTTATTCTTTTTTTTTTGGGATTTTGAGGATCAATATTTTTAGGACATATTGAATTGTAGAAAAGACACTACCCAAAAAATTTAGGAATCTTTGATATAGGGTTCGAGATTCCCATTGGCGCAAGCCTATATTGTTACTTAACCCTTCCAATAATGGGAGCACGCTTTCAATTAAGGCAATTTATTTAGAGTTGAATATCTAGCATATAATAACAAAATCAAGATTTAAGCTATGAAATTTATTACCTCAAAGCTTAAAGCGGATAGTAGCGAAACTAAAGACGAATACGATCAAAATCTCTTGTTTATGCCATCCTAAGTCATCTTGGTCACTAATCCACTTAGTCAGAGAAGGCAATCGACCCAACTTGTGTGAGAGATCCTTATCAACAACCACGGAGTGCTTCATCGAAGTGCCCTTGTAAATCTAAGGTGAATGTTTATTTAAAAGCAAAATTTAAATTGACCTTATCTGATAAAAGACTTGTGTCAATTAATTGTACCATTATGACTCACAATTCAAATGGTTGAAAGTCGTTGGGGTACATACAGGTTGCAGTCGTGACCATAATGTAGTGGTGTCATTTGGATGAAAGCTTCGATCATAACAGCTACTTTGTGGTCATTTAATTGTAAAACCACAAAGATAGGACTTGAGCCACGCATTTGCTGGCATGAAATTACTTTGCGTGAAATATAATCATACATTTGATATGACATTAGCTCTTTGTGAGCAAACGTGAATCATAAATTTATCACTTTCAACAAACTTCTGCAAAATGTAGATAGAGTTTGCTCTTCAGTTCTCAGTGATTGATTTTAACTTGGAATATTTGATTTAGTTGTTTTAAGTTATTATGTCAATGATGTTATTTGAATATCTTGATTTATTATTTTGTAACTTCATTTGAGATTTGAGCAAGAAATTAACCATTCGAGTTGAAATCTTGTATCAACTTGGTCATCATCAGAGTATTGATGGCTTAAGTTAAAATATGATAACTTTACAACTTTGTTTGTAACTGATCGAGTTTAAGATTGACAAATGATTGTATACTAACCATGTCAACCCTNATATATATATATATATATATATATATATATATATATATATATATATATATATATATATATATAAATTTAAACCGGGTATCAGGATATCTATTCCGACGACCGACAACTTCTAATTTGGAAACCAATAGAGAATAAAATAATTTGATGAAAAGACAAAAGTTTGACCTAAAATGGGTTGTCATGAAAAGAAAATTCATTTTGGGCTTGAATTTGGTAAAATTGGGCTTGGGTTTGGTAAAATTGATTCTAGGATGGTTTTGGTGAAAGATGGGGGTAAATTGGGATTTTGGGTTACTTTTGTAAATTTCAAAATTTTAATTCAATTTGGTTAATTTTGGGGGGCTTAGGGTATTCTAGGACAATTGGGCATTTTATGGAGTTTAACAATGATTTCGGGTAGAAAATAGGTGTCTTGAACACTAGGGGCATTTTAGGAATTTTGGGAATTTTGGTCAATTTTTGAAAATTTTGGGCAATTTGGTAATTTTTGTGTCATTTGCACAATTTAAAATTGGTTGAAATGATTTTTTGTGAGGAGTTGGATATTTGAGGAATTTTTGGTATTTTTGAACATTAGGGGTATTTTAGAAAAATTATGAAAGACGATCATGCATGTCATGATTAGCCATCTTGGAACCATAAGATACCAAATGAGAACTCATTTTAGATTCTCCACGTGTTAGTCTTAGCCATCTTAGCCAAAGGATAAGGGATTGGGATCATCCATGTGTGTTTCTCAAAGAGTTAATGAGGTGGGTCTAGTGTAAGTGATTTTAGGGTTTAAGGCATGCGAAAGGTTTGAAGGGTTAAGTGTGTATAAGGGTGTATGAGACCAAATGTGAGCCACCCAGGGTTGTCCTATGGTGCATTGTAACTATATTAATTCACTCTTAAGTCACCACATGTTGGTTATAGCCATCCTAAATGACATTTGGGGGCTTGTGACCACTTATGTGGGACCTGACAAAAGGAGTCAAGAATTATTTTGAATATCTAGGTGGGGTGTGGATTCCCTCACTAGTCCTCTAAGATAGTCCATAAGAATGTCCTAAGGCTAGATCCTAAGTTCCTAAAGAGAAGACTTTGACCTCATAAAAAATGAGGTCAACATCGTGATGCATATTTACCTGGTACTCTTAATAACACGCTAAGTGGTTGAATTAGAGTTTCATCTGGCACTCTAAATGCTCGTATTGGTGTGATACATGTTTCTTAACTTATTGTTCAAAATTCCTAACCCCTCTTCAAATTTCATCAATTTTTTGGTGATCTGCTTCAAACTCAGTGCAAGGAAGTCGTTATAGTAAGTTTGGGCGTCCTTGTGCACAAAATTTTTCTCATTTACATTAGCATTGCTTTTACTTTCCATTTAGACAAGAAAATTTGATGAGGAACTCAATTCCCCTCTAAAGGTTCTTCTCTCATTCTTAGATACTAAATTTCAGGCTTTAGGTACAGGATTAGGGTGATTTTAAAGGAATTAAATAGGTTAAAACTGTTGAGGGGGGTTTTAACCACGTCCAATGACTATAATGCATAGCCGTCAATTTCTGGCACTTAGGTGTCTGGCACTTAGGTGTCGGGCCTTCTGCAAGTTGGTGCTCAAGCGCTAATTTTGGCACCTAGGCGCCACTGCTCAAATAAACACCATTTCTCCTCGCATCAAATTTTTCATATCCCAATCTTGTTTCAATTATCAAATTAGTGTTTTGCACCTCCTTTCATCTAGTAAGTCTTAGCACTACAACACATGGTCTGTATAACAACAAAAATCATAAATCAATCTACACAGATAACTATGGGTTACCTCCCCAAAGCGCTTGGTTTAACGTCATCACCCCAACTTATCCATTGTTCTTACTCTATTTGAACCAACAAAAGGATATCTTCATTAAAATGCTTGTTTCCACAAATGTAATGTTTTAGTCGTTGTCCATTTACTTTAATTATTCGTTTAATTTTTTGATCTTTAATATCCACAACACTATACTGATATATTTTCATAACAATAAATGACCTTTACCACCTGGACTTAAGTTTTCCGGAAAATAATCTCAATCAACTATTGTATAGTTAAACATCTTGTTCAGGCTCTAAATCTTTTCTTAAAATCTTCCAAGCATACAAATTTTTTATCTTTTCTTTATAAATTATAGCATCCTCATATATTTCAATTCTAATTTTGAAGACCTCATTTAACTGTAGTAATCATTTCTCACGAGCATCTTTCATGTTATAATTAAATTTCTTTATCACCAAATAAGTTTTATGTCCTAACTCAACTAGCAAGTGATGAGCCTTCCAAAATATGAGCCTATATGTTGACATACCTATAAAAGTTTTATAAACAGTCCTATAGGCTCATAATGCATAATTAAGTCCAGCAAACTAATCTTTCTTATTAGAATTTATAGTATTTTCCAATTATCTTTTAATTTTATGATCAAATACTTCTGCTAAGCCACTATTTTGAGGGTGATAAGTTGTGGAAATTTGATGTTTAATCCCATATTTACTCATTAATGTTTTAATTATAAAGTTCTTAAAATGACTTCCCCCGTCTATAATGATCACTCTTGGCATTCCAAATCTAGAAAAACTATTTTCTTTAAAAATTTTACAACACTTCAAGCATCATAATAGGGTAAAGAAACAACTTCAATCAATTTTGAAANTATATATATATATATATATATATATATATATATATATATAAATGATTTCAATTTCTTCATAATCCATATACTCATTTTAAAGGAGAATGATGCTTTCTTAAATTTGAACTTTTCGTCGAAAGAAAAACTTTGTTTAATTTTTGTAATTTACTTTTAAAAGCTAGTTCTTAGTTAGTTAACTTTGTTTCTGAATTGCATTTTATATAGCATTTACCTTAGTAGTTAATATTCAAACTTTGCTCTTTATATTTATTTTTATATTATTAAATTATAAAATAATTTCAAAACTTAAATAAAGGATTTTCCAACTTCCATGTGTGATCGATATTTAAGACTCCATTAGAGCCATTTATTACTTGAGCGATACATATACTTGCGTTGATTTTATCGGGTATTTGGCAGTTTAAAAATGTTTTAAAAGATACGCTATTTTCATAAAAAGGTATTTTTGCTGGGATTATATTACATATTTATTATATATCTGCCGGGTGTAATTTTGTAATATTGAAAAATATTTGCAAAATTTACACACTCAATCTACCTGCCATCATCTACCCTTCGGGATAGATACATTGCTTGAGGTATTATGCTCTTTTGTTTAAATTACTGCGGATATAAGATCAGTCCATTCTTGTATTTTCAAACTTAAAATTTTACTTTTCCAAATTATATATATATATATATATATATATATATATATATATATATATTAAGATGGTGGCGGCATGAACTGCTCTGCTAGGGTTTCTGCTAGGAGTATGGAACCTGGTGGCTGATCTCTGAGGAAGACCCTTTTGGGGCAGTGTGGGAGAGGTCTTCTTAGCCTTTTCTATCTCTTGGAGAGAATTTTCAGCCTTCTCGGGCTAGGGGTCTTAAACTCNCATGCATATATATATATATATATATATATATATATCATTTGTCGTCTCCGCTCTGCTAGGGTTTCGCCTCATGGCAAATCCTAGCGTCAGCTACGTGTGAATATCGCGTCAATTTCCACTGCTACATTTTTCATTGTAGGCTTCGTCTGGCTGAAGAGCTCGCATTTGTCAGGCTGTGTCATGTGTCGTCGTCGTGTCTGGCAGAGCTCACGAATTCCGCTCAATAGCTACCGTGAATGTTTCTACTCGACAGCTCCTCCCGCAATTTTGTTTTTGTCGATATTTTAATCTTCTCTGTGAACAGCTCGGTTTTCTCCTTTGAAAATTGAATTACTTGGCGAGCAACATATACTTATTGAACAATCTCATGATGTCAATTACACTCGTATATTTTCCCGAAAAGTTATCAATATTGACAACCGTTTTATGAAAATTCTAAAATGGACTATCGATTTTGATCCAAAAGCGGCGTCCCCTATCATTCCTGTTTGGATAAACTTTTTGGGATTAAAATTACATCTGTTCAATTTAAAAATTCTCAAGGTTGATAGTCTTACGCTTGTTGTCACTAAACCCTCTGTGGTTTGTGTTTTAGTTAAGAGAGATATCACTCAACCAGCTCCGGATGAGGTATGGATTGGAACCACTCACAATGGGTATTGACAAAATGTTGAAATAGAACCACACCCTCTTTATTGCTCTCATTGTAATATGTTTGACTATAGTTCTAATGTTTGTTATCGTTTGCATCCTCTTCTAAGGCCGAATATCGCTAAAGATCAGCCACCTACCATCCTTGTTGAGAATGTGCAATCCGATATTCTACCAAACATCGCAGCTTCTGATGAAGAACACCAAACTACAGGTACAGATCCAAAAGTGTTTATACCACTCATTGTTGTTGAAGAAGACTCACTTATATGCTAAGACACACGAGAGTGTCTGTTTGATCCAATAAAAGATCAGCTGGTACAACAATCAGTTATTTCTAATGTTCAACATCTTACACATGTCCGACACACTTTAGACCAAACCACTGATCAAGCAAGCCAATCTTCAGATGAGGAATGACAGATCTATTCCAGGAGGAAGAAGAAGACTGGAGGCCGACTTGAGCTCAGAAACTTATTGCATGATACTTTGGTCACTACTGGCAATGACACTCATCTTACCAATTTTTTAACTGGCTCCATTCCTAGAACTAGAGGCAGAAGCAAAATATAATTGGGTCACTCTCTATCTACCTGATACTACGTAATTTGACATTTTTTTAGGTCTCTAATGTAATTTTCTATATTTTCTCTTTTTTGGAACCATTTTTATGTGGTGGTTATCGTGGGGGAAGGGTGTTAAGCTTGAACCCTTCCACACAATCTATATGTATCCTTATTTCTTTTTAATATATTAGCCTTTGTGCTTTCAAATATATATATATATATATATATATATATATAATTTGAATTTATTAAAATAAATTTTAAGCTTCATTTTGAAAAGACCACTCCAGTTGAGACATTTTATCTACTCAACTTTTCGGGAAAATATACAACATACGTGTAAAGAATCCGATTTAAAATTAACATATAGTTGTATCTAAACTTTGTCAACTTTGTTTTGCTTAA
>JXCR01070917.1:35962-65762 GCA_002079205.1 Phalaenopsis hybrid cultivar | reverse complement strand
GGAATCTTGCAATAGCTCAATGAGAAGTGAACGGTCAGAGGATTGGGTTAGACAGGCAAAGCGTGCACAACTGACTTTTGTCCAAATCTTTTCCTGCAGGACTGTCGGCTGGGAGAAGAAGGGACTCCAGCTGGACCTCACCGAGGGAAGAAGGAAAAATGGAAGTGCTACTGAATCTTTGATCTCGGGTTCGATCAAGAGGTGAGGGAGTGATTTTGGCCTTCGATCGAGCGGGGGAAGCGAAGGCTTCGACATTCGCAGAGAGAGAAGAGCGAGGGTTTCTCTCAAGCGAAGAATTCGGCGCGGGAGGCGGGATCGAGCAGAGAGAGAGCGGGAGGAAGAAGGAGCTCTTCGACACAGAGAGCAAGCGCGAGGAAGAGGGCCTCGGTCGCACGAGAGGGAAGTAAGAGGGAGCGGGAACGAGCGGAGCGGACGATGATCAAAGACTTCGATCGCACGAGAGAAGTAGACGGAAGCAGGTGAGAGTTTTCTGTGCCAGCGTGAGAGGGCGAGCGAGAGGGTGTCGAGCGGTGTTCGGCGCAATGCAGGGCTTCTGTGGGGAGAAAGGGGGAGGCGAGCGCTGCGGGCTGTTGGCGTGAGGAGAAGAGAGGCGAGTGGAATCGAGCAGTCGAGAATCGGTGCCGAGGAGAGAGCTGAGTCTCGTCGTGAGTGGAAGATGGAGTCCAATGCCAGGAAAGAGCTAAGCGGGATCTTGTATTCGAGGAATTCAAAATGTTCGTTATGCGATAATGGGCGGGTAATTGACGAATTTCCAATGAGAGAGGAGTTTTATTTGGCATATAATAACTCCTAATTTAATTTCATTAAGGTAGGATTAAATAGTTCATTTGAAATTTGAAATTTGAATTTCGAAATTCAAATTGCTTAACTCTTGTTCGGGCTCGAGTCGAGCCTGAATCAAATTTGAATTGAACCTGAGTTTAATCCGGGCCCGCATCCCGCTAAAGAAAAAAAATGCATCGATTTCCGTGCAATCTGCGTGAGCGTAACCCCTGCAATGTGAGTGTCCTCCCTAGCTAAAGTCAACGTCCCGGACGCATCTGTGTGGTCCATTTCATCATCCGGAGTCGTCTGGGCGAGTTCGCCGACAGTCGGGCCAAAAATGTGTCAAATTGTAGTATCTGCGAGTACTCGAGTCACGAAAGGTTTACCTAAGGCATCTGATCCTATGGGAACTCAATTTTGGGCCCTCTACATGTTAGTCTTTAGCCCTTGTAACTAAGGGTCGAGTGCTTAGGACTACTCACGCGAGTTTCTTCACAAAATTGAGTCAAGAAGTGACTTGAAGTTCTACGGGAGGTGGGCTCCATTACTAGTCTGCTAAGATGGTCAACAAGGAAGTCCTAAAGCTAGATTTTGGGTTTTTGAAGTAGGAGCTAAGATCTCACCAAAAATGAGGTAAACAAAGTACTCATAAAAAAATTAATCAAATTGGTAGATATTATGATTCATAAGAAGATAATTATCTTATGAATTCAAGAAACTAAATGGGTTGGAAAAATGCAAAAGATATTAAGATCTTAGGTTTAAAACACTAGTATTCAAGTAGAAGTCGTACTAAAAATGGTATGTGTAATTATAGATAATAATTTGAAAGAAAATATTGTAAAAATTAATAGAATTGGAAATAATACTATATTTCTAAAGATTTTCATTAAACTAAAATTTTTAATTTTATAAGTATTTATGTTCCTCGAGTAGATTTAGGATCTGTTTGGCGCAGCTGCAGCTTCTCAGCTATTCATCTGTAGCTGCATTGCCCTATAAAGTTGCTGCGTAAAAGCTGCTGCAGGGAAGCTGATGGCATGTTTGGGACATTTGTGTGAAAAACAACTGTGGAGTAGTCATTCTGGAAAATTGACAATTCCACTCCTGTTTAATAATGTTGTTTGTAACAGAAATGTGAGATATATTTAATACTTCAAAGACAAAAATTCATTTAAGAACAGTACATAAATGCAAATACAATTATAAATGACTTCATATCCCATGTTACATAGCTCGGGGCTCAATAACTCATTAAATACTTATTGACTGACTTGATCCCATGTTAATATTCAAGAACAAATCAAATACAATTCCACCACAGATATATCAACACCTATCACTCTAAATAACATCAAGTCCAGCTAAGAAACTAATATTCCTTAAACCTTACTAAAACACCCACTGCCTAATGTCAACTACCATAGGTCTATTTCCAATGGATACTATGCAGTTTTAAGTATAAATTTTCAGCAATATTAATTACTTTGTCTAAAAAACAACCAATAAAAAATAATAGAATATTAGCACATGGAATGCCTTCAATTCAAGAAAATCCAAAACATATTCAAGTATTTAACTGTCCAACTAATTAAATGTCCTATTAATAACAAAGCTAATATCACAACTCAAATAAGCAATTACTAGAATGATATCTTAACATTCGATTATAAGCCAGCTACAAACCAAGTTATAAGATGATTGATACGTTCGATAGTGCCATTTCAGTCTGAAACATCTTGAGCCTCAATGATTCTCTCTTTAAGGGCAACTTATGTCCTGGTGAATATGTTTTAGAAGTTGTGTTCGCTTGAGTTACAAGGGTATCTAGTTGAGAAGTTCTATCCTGCCTCTTGATCTTATGATAAGGAGATGGAGACAGACCTTGACTTTGACCTCCATCACTTCCCTCCTACCCAGGCAACGGGATACTAACCGGAGCACTCTCTGAGTGCAAAAAAACTCTGTTTAAATGAGTTGG
The DNA here is from genome assembly GCA_002079205.1 of Phalaenopsis hybrid cultivar. Taxonomy (NCBI): domain Eukaryota; kingdom Viridiplantae; phylum Streptophyta; class Magnoliopsida; order Asparagales; family Orchidaceae; genus Phalaenopsis; species Phalaenopsis hybrid cultivar. The sequence goes on along the minus strand of JXCR01070917.1, from coordinate 62,995 downwards.
ACAAGATTGGGATGATGATGATGGTGAAAATGAAGGACAGGGCTTACGATCCTGAAAATTGCTTGCATGACCAGAAAATGAAATGTGGGTGATGGCGCATGGCGTTGCAGAATTTTCAGGCAAAGGATGACGAGAGGGGATACAGGGACTTAAATTATGATGCAGAGCTTGAAAATCATACGTAGGTGATGGAGTAGGAGAATAGGAAGGTGTTTCTCCATGATCATTGCTCCAATTATGACGTCGACAAAATGAAGTGTATGAAGTTGCTGATTCAAATCACCATCATAAACAAACCAAAGCAACGAATCTAAGAAAAACTGAGGATTAATAGCTTATTGTAAAGGTTCCATTGAAAGACGATAAAAGAAATAGGAATGAAAGTTACAGATCGAAGTAGGTAGGAAAGAAGCGCACCACATGATGGCGCATAAACCCTTGTCGGTGACGACGTGCGAACGCTTGGGTCCGTGAAGCGTATAGCCCTTATAAGGGTCTGTTTGGGGCAGCTGCAGCTTATACAGCTTCTGCTGATAAGCAGCTTATCCTAATAATCTGCTGATGAGCACCTGATCTAGATAAGCTGGCTGGTTGTTTGGTTTGCGCGTTTGGAAAACAGCTGATTCTGGGCTGGCTGGCTGTTTGATTTGTGCGTTTGGAAAATAGCTGATTCTGGATATATGACTAGTCTGCCTCTGTTGTGAATAAGTTGTTTAGCTGTTTAATTTTTTACATGTTCATTACTCTCAGTAGATACACAAGTTTCATAATAGTACGAAATTATCCTACTTCTTACATGAACTAATAAGCTTACTCAAGTATTTAAACAGAGCATGCAGTTCATGCCATATTCATCCTTTGGCATCAATATACACAGATCATTCAACAACTCTAAACAAATGAAACAAAAATATATACATTAATGTAATTGATCTATATTAATCATGATCATTTAAATCCAACCTAGTGACAATGTACAACTATGTTATAATTTCTTATAATTCAAGATAATAATGAGAACATGCTTTTTAGCAAGATCAAATAGAACATGAACATGGTGCACATTGTACATGGGAGCAATTATAAAGACATCAAAAAAAGTTACAAGACACCAATTACATTGGTAATACTACATAATTTGAAAGTTGACAAACAAAGAAGCCATTTACAAGTAAATTTCAAGGGATAAAATAAGAACTTTCTAATGTGTAGTCAAACAAGAAATGAAAAAGTCAGCAATAAACAAGGCAAGCCAACAGAATAAAGCTGAAATGATTGAAAAAGAAAATGACAAAGAACAGAACATAGAAGCACAAACAGTTTTCAAAGTGCTCAAAACCTTTAAGTTACTCAAAGGACAAATGTAGGATACCACGTATGGCTTGTGCAATCAGATGAGGCAAGCAGTTAATGTGGTAGTGACAGAATGGAAGATTCATAGAGAAAAGAGCAAAGAAAGCGAAGGTCTTCCAAATCCAGTACAAAGAAAGAAAGGTGGAGGGATTTTGACCTGATGAATGCGCAGAGTCAGGGGATCGAAGCAGATAGGGCAGTCGAGGACATCTGGATAAACGCTAAATCCAAATTGTTCAGTCGTATTATTACGTCCGTCCACTCCTGTCTCCTCCACCTCCTCGACATCCCCCACTTCATCTCCGACCTCAACGGGCTCTTCCTCCTCCTCCTGTTCTGAACTTTCCCCTTTGATCCGATCACATGCCCTCTTCTTCAAATCTTCTTTTTCCTCGCAGCTGCCATTCCCCGATCTCGCTTTAAAACTCCCCATCATCGGAGAGACTCCCCTCCGGCTAGAGCCTCTCTGCACCAGAGATCCTTGCGATCTCTTCCTCGTGCTTCGGCTCCACTTTCAGCATGCCTAGGTCTACGGCCAAATGGGGAAGAGGAGGGAGGAGAGGAATTTTCTTCCTGCAGAGCAAATTTGGGTAGCGACGGAGGCAGGATCGACTACGATCGGGTTTAGCGAGGGAAAGGGAGTAAAAGCTAGAGGGTGAACGCGGATCACGGGGGTATACCCGCGGTCTGCGTCTAATAGAAAATAGAAAACACGGTTTTTAAAAACACACCTAAAACGCGAGAAACAAACAGTGAGACGGCGTTTTCAAAGCTGCCCCAAACGGGCCCTAAGTGATGTCGTCGTTGTCGCCATGGCTTCCTCCCATTTATCTGATCTTAATGCCTCGATGGCCTGGCTAAATTGCCCTAAATAAGTTTTGTCCGTTACAGTATCTCCTACCTCGCGCCCCCAAAAAGAACAGCGGGTGGAGCAGCTTCGATAGAGCGCAGGCGGCTTCGAGGTGTGGGGCGGCTTCAACGGCTTCGCGAGGGACCGCGAGGCAAAGAGGGCAAAGTCGATTGATAACGCAGGGCCACAAGGTTGATACCGTGGCCTGCATTCCACTTATTTTAGCGACGGGAGGCCGTGAACACGGCATTCAAACGAAAGATTTTTTTTTGCTTCGCGATTTGGGGCCACAAAAATATTAGAATGACCTCAAAAAATTGACATAAATGATATTTCCTAAAAAAAAATTTTGTGAAGGAGATTTAAGGGGACATGTTGGTAAAATGATAAAAGAAATTAGAAATATTTATGGTAGCAACGAGTTTGGATTGATTAATAAAGAAGCTAGTCATATTAGATTTTGCTTCAATTTATGATTTTATTATTGCTGATATTTTATTAAAATAAAAGAGATGGGAATATTATTACTTTAAAAATGGATCTAATAAAACACAAATTCATTACTTTCTTATTAAAAAAATTTATTGAGATTATATATATTGTAACCTTTATAAAGAATTCAAAGTAGAAACCTATGTAAATAAAATTAGTTGGTGGGGAAATAATAAAGTGCAACAAGAGATAAAATATAAAAAATTTTGCTATAAAAATTAGTTTGAATGTAAAATCTTAAATAATTGAAAAGAATATAAGGTGACATGTAACGAGTCTAAGATAACGATTTATGATGCTAAGAATTCTGCTTGTAATGATCGTTATAATAGTTTAAAAATTAAATAGGGTGAAAAATACATGTATAAACTAGTCAAGCAAAAAGAAAAAAGGTAAATTTTAATTCAAATAAAGTGTATTAAATAATAAAATCAAAAAGTGCTTTTATCTGATAAGGATATTCAAAATAGATTAGTGAAATATTTTGATAAACTTTACAAAAAAAATTTTGAAAATAAAATCGACTTTAGTGATCTTAATATCGATTATAATATTTTTTATTTTTACCGTTACATTAATAAAAAAGAAGTTGAGTGTGTTTTAAAGAAAATGAAGGTGAAAATTCAATAGTAGGACTTGAAGGCACCCCAATAGAGTTGTGATATTATTTAGGAGATTTGAAAATTTATCGACTTATTAAACTTTTTAATGCTATTTTAAAATTAAAAAGGAGCCTGAGGTGTGAAGGAAGAGTACTTTGATCCCTTAAGAGGATGCACAAAAGTGTGCATATTAATTAAAGATGAATTAAGTTAATGTGTCATAGAATAAAATTATGGCAGGGTAATTGATCATATGTTACGACGTGACATAAATATTTATTAAAATCAATTTGGATTCATGTCGAGCAAGTCTATTATGGAAACTATATATTTATTGAGAGGTTTGATGGAAAAGTACAGATAGAGTAAAGAGGATGTACATATGATTTTCGTCGATTTAGGAAAAACTTAAGATAAGGATCCAAGAGTTCTTTGGAGAGTACTAGAAAAGAAATATGTTGATATGACTTTTAGTCAATTCATTAAGGTAATGTACACTATAATTGTTACTTTTGTTCAAATAGAAGGAAGATTGACAAAGTATTTTCCTGTTTTAGTTAGAATAAATCAAGGATCGGCTTTAAGTCCATATATTTTTGTTTTAGTTATGGATGCTCTTAATTGGCGTTTATATGAGAATGTACCTTGGTTTATGCTTTTTGTTGATGAGGTTAACTTTAGAGTCTATAGTCTTTTTTTTGAGTAGATCTAAAATTGAATACGCTGTGAGTTGTAACAATGGGTGATCAAATCATTAAAAGGAGTGAAATTTAGATATCTTGGGTCCATTGTTCAATGTAATGGTGTTATAGATGGGGATATTATTAGTAGAATCAAGTTTGATGGTTGAAATAGAGGAATTCATGGAGCCTATTGTGAAATAGAAAAGTATCAATTAGACTTGAAAATTTTATCGAGCAATGCTTTATCGCACATAATATGTGAAATGAGTATATCCATGAAAGGTTTGGTGTAGCTCCAGTGGCAAACAAGATTAAAGAAAGTCGTCTTATATGGTTTGGTCACATTAAACATCGAACCATCTGATGATCCTGTTAGGAGAGTAGATGTTTTAAATTCACTCATGTTAAGAAAGGCAGAGGTAGACCGCTAGTGCTACAAAAATGATACTAATTTATTAGAACTAAATGAAAATATGACACTCAATAGGACACAATGGAGAAAAATGACTCATATAGCTAACCTCACTCAGTGTGATAAAGACTTATTGTTATTGTTGTCATTGTTGCTGCAATGTTACTTAAATGTACAAGTATTCATTGGTCTATCATAAACATGATTTTTACACTCAATTTTTGATGGGAAATTTTCTACTAAAAATAAGTAATCGATGAGAAAATATTTACAGATAAACAAAGTCAAAAGATAGAAAGATAATTTCTACTCACTACAATTTCATGCCGAATATAATAATCAATTTTATTCGTTAGTGGCTCGTTCAAATATTTGGTTAAACCGCTAGTGCTACAAAATGAAACTAAAATTAAATTTTATCGTCCGTTTGTTCATTCTCGCTTTGAAAATTTTAAACTGTCAAGTCGAGCCATGGTATGAAAGATAGAAATTAACTAGACTGGTGATTCTAATGAAAGTCTTCTAAGTCAAAGGAGTGGGATGTACTTATTTATTAGTACTTGTAGCCTTGTATGAACTCTTATGATCATACATTGATATTTTGATATTAATTTGGGACCTATCATTTCATATTTTTTATAAGCTCAATGGAGTGGGATGTACTTATTTATTAGTACTTGTAACCTTGTATGAACTCTTATGATCATACATTGATGTTTTGATATTAATTTGGAACCTATCATTTCATATCTTTTATAAGTTCAATGGATTAATTATAAAACTTACATCGAAAAGAATATTGAATTTATACTCATCATATATAGAAAGGCCCAATACTCGATTGTAAAATTCAACTTAGCTTAGTACATAACAATTACTTATGGCATTATATTATCCTATCTATTTTAGTATGGCTCTGATTTGTATTAAATCTATTCGTAACTTTCGATTTCAATATTAGTTGCTTTTTCAGTAAAATTTTACATTCAATTGAAAATTAGATAAGAAATAGTCAATATAGGGATTTGAGAATCCACTAAGTGGAATTTGGAGTTAACCCTATCTTTTCACAAACTCTATAAACTAGATATTCAAGAGTGTAGTCAACCCACCAAGCATCCAAATAATTAGGATTCGATAACTTCCAACATTTTTTTTCTAGGAACAAATAGTGAAGATAATAATAAAGGATAAGACGTGGGGAGATCTAAGCTATGCTTCGACTAATTATATGATGGAACCGAAGAAAAAGATAAGTTTGGCCTCTGGAAGAGGTTTTAATCAACAATATTTGTCACAAAAGAGTAACTGAAACGACATTTGTTGTATAGAAAAAAGAACTATCATAGAGGAAAATACCAACTAGTCATTTGAAAAATGACAACTCGCAACTACTGCTAAAATGGCATTGCAAAATTTTATCACAAAGCATTCTCTAATATGGACATTGAATTTGGACACTCTGATGAAAGTAAAATTTCTGCTTATCATAAAGCAAAAGAGCATCACAGTGACCAATACATGTCAAAGTAAGATGATCATGATGACCATGACGATGATTATGTTTTAGAGGGAGAATAGACCAAGAGATGGAAGAATCATATTTTTTAAAAGTATTTCATATTAATTTTAGCTCCTATAAATGCTTCAAAATGGACTTTTTAAAGAGACTCATATTAATTTTAGCAACATTATTTTTTTCTTTACAGCAATGAAGATTTTAGAATTATTAGACTTCAAAAATTTCACAAGTTCACCTGCTACTTTAACATAGTAGATGATCATAATAGCTTATGGTTGGCTGATCATTAGTTCCAAGTACGAATAAGCAGTGGACTAAACAAAAAAAAAGCATTTACCTGAGAATTGAGTTTTGCCAGCAGGAACACCTGCATACGCTTGGTTCAGCATTTCATGGGATAAAGCATCATTTGTGTGCAAAGTTGGGCAACATGTCAAATGTGACACCTGAAAAGGAGAAGGTACAAATGAGAGCAACTGTCCATTAATTGTTGAATCTGGATCATAGACATTTCCTGGCATCCCAATTAGATCTACAACATATTCCCTGTTTACAAAGAAAAAGAAAAACATAAAGAAACGAGAAAAAAACAAATAGGGAATCAGATGGCATGTTCATCTCATTAAAGAGAAAGAAAAACCTTTTTCTTAATATAACTTAATCCAATTTAGTTAAAGGGATTTTCTGAACTTGTACAAAGCATAAGACCACAACACCTTTTACTATGTTTTTTTCTAGCAGTTAAAAAGAACACTCGTCATACAAAGGCAGACACCCTAATGCAGGTAGCAAAACATTTGGGGGGGTTTGGGGCTGTGCCGAGTTTCTTGGTTCTTTATGAAGCAAATCAGTTAGTTTACATTCACCAATAACATAAATTGTATGCATTAAGATGAATAAATTTAAGATGACTTCTAGAAATTGTGATGGAATTACTGTTCTACAATAAAAAAGGTGTGGTTGGTCATTCTTTCTGGTATAGTAGTCTCGAAAGCTTTGCAGATCTTCACGAGTGGGTGTTTAGTGTGATAATGGTTTCAAAAGTTTGTGGCAAGTGGTTGTGTTAGGCTTTCTCGATATTGCAGCTTTTGAATGGAGATGAAGGGCTATCGTCCATGCCATTAAGATGCTCCGACAGAGATTTTTTTCTTTCACCGGATTCCCAGTTTGGGCAATGCTGTCTAACAACTAAGGCAATTTTGGCAATGGCAGTTTAAGCTAATCGCAGGCAAGTGATTCAAGGGACAGGAGTTCATCTTGAAGAATTANATTGGCATTTATATGAGAATGTACCTTGGTTTATGCTTTTTGTTGATGAGGTTAACTTTAGAGTCTATAGTCCTTTCTTTGAGTAGATCTAAAATTGAATACGCAGTGAGTTGTAACAATGGGTGATAAAATCATTAAAATGAGTGAACATTTAGATATCTTGGGTCCATTGTTCAATGTAATGGTGTTATAGATGGGGATATTATTAGTAGAATCAAGTTTGATGGTTGAAATAGAGGAATTCATGGGGCCTATTGTGAAATAGAAAAGTATCATTTAGACTTGAAAATTTTATCGAGCAATGCTTTATCGCACAAAATATGTGAAATGAGTATATCCATGAAAGGTTTGGTGTAGCTCCAGTGGCAGACAAGATAAAAGAAAGTCGTCTTATATGGTTTGGTCACATTAAATATCGACCATCTGATGATCCTATTAGGAGAGTAGATGTTTTAAATTCACTCACGTTAAGAAAGGCAGAGGTAGACCGCTAGTGCTACAAAAATGATACTAATTTATTAGAACTAAATGAAAATATGACACTCAATAGGACACAACGGAGAAAAATGACTCATATAGCTAACCTCACTCAGTGTGATAAAGACTTATTGCTATTGTTGTCATTGTTGCTGCAATGTTACTTAAATGTACAAGTATTCATTGGTCTATCATAAACATGATTTTTACACTCAATTTTTGATGGGAAATTTTCTACTAAAAATAAGTAATCGATGAGAAAATATTTACAGATAAACAAAGTCAAAAGATAGAAAGATAATTTCTACTCACTACAATTTCATGCCTCATATAATAATCAATTTTATTCGTTAAGGGCTCGTTCAAATATTTGGTTGAACCGCTAGTGCTACAAAATGAAACTAAAATTAAATTTTATCATCCGGTTGTTCATTGTCGCTTTGAAAATTTTAAACTCTCAAGTCGAGCCATGGTAGGAAAGATAGAAATTAACTAGACTGGTGATTCTAATGAAAGTCTTCTAAGTCAAAGGAGTGGGATGTACTTATTTATTAGTACTAGTAGCCTTGTATGAACTCTTATGATCATACATTGACATTTTGATATTAATTTGGGACCTATCATTTCATATTTTTTATATGTTCAATGGAGTGGGATGTACTTATTTATTAGTACTTGTAACCTTGTATGAACTCTTATGATCATACATTGACGTTTTGATATTAATTTGGAACCTATCATTTCATATTTTTTATAAGTTCAATGGATTAATTATAAAACTTACATCGAAAAATATATTGAATTTATACTCATCATACATAGAAAGGCCCAATACTCGATTGTACAATTCAACTTAGCTTTGTACATAACAATTAGTTATGGCATTATATTATCCTATCTATTTTAGTATGGCTCTGATTTGTATTAAATCTATTCATAACTTGCGATTTCAATATTAGTTGCTTTTTCAGTAAAATTTTACATTCAATTGAAAATTAGATAAGAGATAGTCAATATAGGGATTTGAGAATCCACTAAGTCGAATTTGGAGTTAACCCTATCTTTTCACAAACTCTATAAACTAGATATTCAAGAGTGTAGTCAACCCACCAAGCATCCAAATAATTAGGATTCGATAACTTCCAACATTTTTTTTCTAGGAACAAATAGTGAAGATAATAATAAAGGATAAGACGTGGGGAGATCTAAGCTATGCTTCGACTAATTATATGATGGAACCGAAAAAAAAGATAAGTTTGGCCTCTGGAAGAGGTTTTAATCAATAATATTTGTCACAAAAGAGTCACTGAAACGACATTTGTTGTATAGAAAAAAGAACTATCATAGAGGAAAATACCAACTAGTCATTTGAAAAATGACAACCCGCAACTACTGCTAAAATGGCATTGCAAAATTTTATCACAAAGCATTCTTCTAATATGGACCTTGAATTTGGACACTCTGATGAAAGTAAAATTTCTGCTTATCATAAAGCAAAAGAGCATCACAGTGACCAATACATGTCAAAGTAAGATGATCATGATGACCATGACGATGATTATGTTTTTGAGGGAGAATAGACCAAGAGATGGAAGAATCATATTTTTTAAAAGTATTTCATATTAATTTTAGCTCCTATAAATGCTTCAAAATGGACTTTTTAAAGACTCATATTAATTTTAGCAACATTATTTTTTTCTTTACAGCAATGAAGATTTTAGAATTATTAGACTTCAAAAATTTCACAAGTTCACCTGCTACTTTAACATAGTAGATGATCATAATAGCTTATGGTTGGCTGATCATTAGTTCCAAGTACGAATAAGCAGTGGACTAAACAAAAAGAAGTATTTACCTGAGTATTGAGTTTTGCCAGCAGCAACACCTGTATACGCTTGGTTCAGCATTTCATGGGATAAAGCATCATTTGTGTGCAAAGTTGGGCAACATGTCAAATGTGACACCTGAAAAGGAGAAGGTACAAATGAGAGCAACTGTCCATTAATTGTTGAATCTGGATCATAGACATTTCCTGGCATCCCAATTAGATCTACAACATATTCCCTGTTTACAAAGAAAAAGAAAAACATAAAGAAACGAGAAAAAAACAAATAGGGAATCAGATGGCATGTTCATCTCATTAAAGAGAAAGAAAAACCTTTTTCTTAATATAACTTAATCCAATTTAGTTAAATGGATTTTCTTAACTTGTATAAAGCATAAGACCACAACACCTTTTACTATGTTTTTTCTAGCCGTTAAAAAGAACGCTCGTCATACAAAGCAGACACCCTCATGCAGGTAGCAAAACATTTGGGGGGGGTTTGGGGGTGTGCCGAGTTTCTTGGTTCTTTATGAAGCAAATCAGTTAGTTTACATTCACCAATAACATAAATTGTATGCATTAAGATGAATAAATTTAAGATGACTTCTAGAAATTGTGATGGAATTACTGTTCTACAATAAGATAGGTGTCGTTGGTCATTCTTTCTGGTATAGTAGTCTCAAAAGCTTTGCAGATCTTCATAAGTGGGTGTTTAGTGTGATAATGATTTCAAAAGTTTGTGTTAGGCTTTCTCGATATTGCAGCTTTTGAATGGAGATGAAGGGTTATCGTCCATGCCATTAAGATGCTCCGACAGAGATTTTTTTCTTTCACCGGATTCCCAGTTTGGGCAATGCTGTCTAACAACTAAGGCCATTTTGGCAATGGCAGTTTAAGCTAATCTCAGGCAAGTGATTCAAGGGACAGGAGTTCATCTTGAAGAATTTATGGGATTTTGCAATCGACGCTTACTTTTAGAATTTATTATTATTATTATTATAAATCTAAAAAAACTGGGAGAGCAGTAACAAGGAGTCTAATGCATGTAAAGGAACAATCAATCAAGTAAAATTTTAATCAGATGTGTTATACCTTCTAGTTCTACCCCTGTTTATATTAAAGATTTTTTGAAAAAATTATATCCTCGTATAAGCAAAAAAGCCTTGATTTAGAGAAATCGTTACCTTTTCAATATCATTTATTTTATTTTATTATTGATTTAAATGTGATTGATTTCAATCAAATTTGATGTAATCTAGATTAATATGAATTAATGAATTTCATTCGATTTTATAATTTTTATGTTTCCGAACTTCTACATTTTATCAATAATAGATATGTAAAGGCTATCAAATTACCATCTGAATTGATNAATCAAATTTGATGTAATCTAGATTTATATGAATTAATGAATTTCATTTGATTTTATAATTTTTATGTTTCCGAACTTCTACATTTTATCAATAGTAGATATGTAAAGGCTATCAAATTACCATCTGAATTGACTTCTTTGTCTTTTTGGTTTCATCAAAAGTTATCAATAGTAGTTAAAATTAAAATCGTTATAAACTTGTGTGATTTTTTTTGCATAACATCGCAGAGCTGCATTAACAATTATAACTAATAGATATCTCAAAGGATACGAAACTACCATCTGCTTTGATTTCTTTGTGACATTGGTTTCATAAGTGATCAATAGTAGTTAGAATTGAAAGTTTATTAAAACATCGTGTATTTTTGTGTGAATATTTGCATATCAATGTGATCACCATTAACATACACTAGACCATAGNACTACCATCTGCTTTGATTTCTTTGTGACATTGGTTTCATAAGTGATCAATAGTAGTTAGAATTGAAAGTTTGTTAAAACATCGTGTATTTTTGTGTAAATATTTGCATATCAATATGATCACCATTAACATACACTAGACCATAAGATGTCCAGGACCCTAGGTTAGTGTCAAAATGTCCGCTAGAAAGTGGAGTTCAATGACCATGACAAAGAGAAGGGCCTATATTTAAAATTTTTGCAATAAATGACTAATCATTTTTCTAAATAAAAAAAATTAAATGGGTGTAGATAAAAATAAAGTTAGAGCTAGAATTGAAATTGAGCAAGGTGTCAAAATAGTATCTAACTATTTACATGGGACAATTTTAATCTCAGGGTTTATAGAAGTGTCAAAATAATCCTCAGAATCATTAAATTGAGGCAGAAATAATCCTTATGGAGGCCTATTAGAGCTCAATTTTAAAATAATTAAGGACTATTTTGACACTTCTATAAACTCTATGACTAAGACGACCCCATGTAAATAGTCGAGGACCATCTTGGCACTTTACTCAATTGAAATTTGTACGCAATTCATCATCAAAATCTAAACTAGAAGTTGATTATAATTGTATTGGTCAACCAATCAATCCATCAAAATGTTAAATATTGTGAAAAGAAATAAGTTTGAAAATAGATCTTATTTAGTATACAATGTGAAATCTACAGTAATTATAGTTGCAAGATATAATTTATGAAATGACATACAATATATCCCATGACCCAACTCAATCAAGGAAATGAATGCAACAGACAAAAGATGCATAATCTTGTATCTTGTAAAATTGGTTTGAAATTTATCACATAAACTAAAGGAATTAAGGGCCCGTTTGTTTCCGCTTATTTCCTCAGGCGGCGTTTTCAAAACGTTTCCCCTCAATTTGTTTGTCGCGTGTTGGGTGAGATTTGAAAACATCGTTCTTATTTTCTTCGTTGCCGTCGCCCGCGGGATGAACCCCGCAGGCGGCGTTTCTTGTTTCCGGATTACTTCTCTGCCCTTCCGCATTTCTGCTCTAAGCTGCTTCGGCCTTCTTCAATGATCTCCCAGAGGTAATGCATCTTCCGTTTTCTTTTTTTTTCATTTCTTCTCCATTTTCTGGCCGCGCTCAAAGCTCCTTCGGCTTCTTTGGCGATCTCGCAGAGGTAACGCTTCTTCCCTTTTTTTCGTTCCTTCTCCATTTTTTTTCTTCTTCGGTGATCTCCTTCGGCTTCTCTGGCTCCTTTGGCATCTTCTCCGTTTCATTTCATAACCCTAAGCTGCTTCCTTCCACTCTTGTTTTCTACAGTTGATTTCCTCTTAATACTATCTGATGCCATCCAGTTTGGAAAAAAACGAGTTTTTCCCTTACTATTGGTGCTCATGTGGCTGGGCGGAACATCAAATTCTCAACGTCTTACAAGTTATTTTCTCTGTGTTTATATAAATTTGAATTCATCAAATGCAGTTGGAAATAATTGCATTGTAAATATCAAATTATCTGTGTTTGTTTGAAATATGTCTCGGAGAAATGGTTTTCTTGGGCACTTTTTGCTTCATTTTCTACATTTTTTTTTAATATTACTAATTTTAATTTGTACCGGCTCTTGATATAGAATTGTTTGGGTGTTTTGTATAAATTTTGACCTATAGATGTATAAGGGTTTAGTTTTATGAATACACAAGATTAGGCGCTACATAAAACCTGAATTCTTGAAGTTTTATTTTTGGCATGTTTTGATGAAGAAAAGGGTGTCTCTAGCATACCTAATAACTTATGTTGTGTATTTGTGAATTGACTTGAATTTGGTTAAGGTTGAATGCAGAAAGTTGAAATGAATGCAATTTTATGGGAAGGATCATTGCAGGAAAAAACAAAAGCCATTTTTGGTTATACGTTATTTTAAGAAAGATATAAACAGAGCATTATTGTGGCATCCAAGAAGAATTATTGTGGAAGAAGGATTCATAAAGCTCACACAGATTAGTTCGGAAATGAGTAAATTTTACTTCAATGAATTCATGAATCTTTGGTTTTATCTCCCCTATATGATTGCATTAAGAAGGTTGGTAAATAATAATATTTTGGTGGTGTGTATGTGTTGAAGGAGTCTGAAGGAGTTTAATTGGTTCTAAAATATCTAAGAGGTAAATATTGCAGTTTTGTTAAAAACATTACAACTTCTATGTGTTAGATCATTCATTTACCTAAAAAAATTTGCAAATCAGCTGTTTATAAAACGCACAAACTAAACAGTAAAATAGCTAATCCAAAACAGGGGTAGAATGAACATTTATCCAGAATCAGTTGTTTTTCAAATACAAACCAAACAGGCAGACAATATATCGAGATCAGCTGATTATCAGCAGCTTATTTGGATAAGCTGGATAAGCTGCAGCTGCCCCAAACAAACCCTAAAAAGTTGCCTCTTGAATGAAATGGTTAGCATTGATATGCTTTGAGTGTTAAACTCATCAAGGAATGGTCCAAGCGATTCATTCAATGAAATACGGCAAAAATGATAGATAATAAATGTGTCATTGAGAGCATTAGTTTCAAAAATATCAATTCACACTTAGCTGTCACACATTTCATGAAACTCATTGAATCTAGAGACCCAATACGACAAAATTATCCAAAATAAATACCCATATTTCCCAACCAACGGCTCAAAAAGAAGATGAGAAACTCAATTGTGAATGAAAACAAGCAAAAGCCACTAACAAAAATTGCATGAAAAGTTAATATGGATATTTATTGTGTCATAACCTGTCAAACTTTTGAGCAATTAGAGGTGTAAAAAAGAGGAACGACTCAATCAGAGTCAGGGTATATTTGGGGCAGCTGCACCTTAACTGCCCCAGAAAACTGTCGCGGGAAAACTGTTGCGGGGAAGCTGGCTGATTGTTTGTTTTGTGGTAGTTGTTTCCGGGCAAACAATCATTTTGCCCCTATTTAGTAATATTGTTTATAACAGAACTGCATAGACATAAATTTGATACTTCAGAAGAAAGAAATTCACTTCAAAACGGTACAAAAATTTAGATACACACATCACCTAACACCGAGTATCAAGAGTGCCAATAGTGCAAAAAAAAAGTCTAAAAAATAATAAAATTACAACTAATATAATGATTACATTGTTCTTAACATGCAATCGATGTATGTCTCGTGCTACACTGGCTTCCAATGATTGCATCCATTCACGATCATCATCGATAGTGGAATCCGTAGAGCTATATGCCCACCAGAAGAAGCCACACAGCTCTGCAATGATCCGCAGGCAGCTGTAAAACTGTCTTGCATAGCTATGTGCCCGGCATGACGTCTATAGAGAAGGGTTGTAGTCCGCAGTGGTAGAGCACTCATCAGGAGTTCCCTGGAATCCTGAAACTCATCTTTCCTGAATGATTAAAAAAACAATCCATTAATCATAACAGAAGTTGAAATTACTAAAAAAATAATAATTAATTACAATTCTTTGCAGACGTAAGATCTCAGAAAATTCAACATACTAACCAACAAATCAATCACTACAAAAAAGACGATAGACCTTGTAAAAAAAATGAGTTGTTGATTGTTTTTAACCAACGTAAAACCAGTCTCATGTGCGTCACATGTGCATATCACCAAAAAAGTTCTTCCTATAAAACCTCATAAATTGATACACTGAAAAGAAGAGGGTAACTTGATTATTTTCATTAAGATTTCACATATAACGCTAACCAAAAACGACTAACGAACCATCCAGAAGAACCCATAAATGTCAAAAGTCTCATCACTCGCAACTCAAACCCACCCAAAAAAAAGAAACAAATGAAATGCAAATAAGAAAAATTACATTTACAAATAGTGTAAGAAATTACAATTAAACATAAAGTGTAATTTACTTTAAATAAAATAAAAATAGTACTGCATGTTCAATACAAAGTACTAAATAAATTACTAACACTCATATCAGCCTCCTACTGACGCATTCGTTATTTGTTCCTTTGACTCTGTCATTTTGCTTGCTCATTCCCCCTTTCTAGTAAAGATAGTGGAAGGATCATTCTCAACTCATGACAGAGAATGCCCAATGTGGTACTCAAATGTTTCGGGCGGTACATGCTCCTGGTCCTCATCAGCTTTACAAAAGTAAATATCGTTGCGAGAAGGATGCCAGCGAATACAATTATTTAGGATCATCGTAGCAATCACAATCTGCACCAGTTTGGGGAACGGGTAAGATGGCACATCGCGGAGTATAACTCATTTCTTCTTCCAAACTACGAAAGCACTCTCGATAACACCATGTAAGTAGAGCATTTTATTAAGCATCTTCTTTCTGTTGTGTGTTACATTGCTAACAGGCTCGAAATTAGGTATGTGATATTTTGTATCAGGATAGAGTTTGAGATACTCTCGCTGTATCTAATATCCAACATTAACCAAGTAATATTTACCTAAAATTTACAGAATAATTAGTCTGAAGCTTAAAGTGAAACTTAAGAGTATTTGGGGCTCAAGCGTACCTTCAGGAGGGAGTGAGAAGTTGTAGTGGGGATTTCACGTTCCAGCTTTGAAAATTCTACTATCGTGTGCACTACCCTCCCAATTAGGCATGATAAAAATAAAACACATGTTGAAGTCGCAAACAGTTATGACATTTTGCGTAGGAGTCCGGCAACGTCCGATGAATGCGATTTTCTCATTATTTGGAACCGGTGCATCAACGTGAGTTTCATCTATAGATCCAATGCAATCCTACTCAAAGGTGAACGAGTTTTAAGAGAACGGCAAACATTTTTAAAAGAACGAGATTTAAAAGAACGGTATGTACCATGCATCGTGCGCAATCTCCATAGGAGTCCATTCGAGCGAAGGATTGGTACGTTTAATAACCTATGAAGATAAGCTTATAGGTGCCTCCAAAACCAATAAGAAGTATCCACTAATCATTTCAGAGGAGTGCTAAAATCTTTCCATTACGCTTCGCACTGACGAATTTTAGGATAATATGTAAAGTGTTATTGCTAATACCTCTCGTGGAGTCATCTTCAATGACCCATGGAGTCCATGAAATCAGTTTAGTTCCACCAAAAGATTGTTGAATATCTTCTTTCTCAAGCGGAACATGTTACTAAATTTCGCTAAGTGTTCAGCAAATAGCTCCCCAACCCATTTGTCCCAAACATATGAGGATGTCAAGCATGGAGAGCGATCTACGTACTTGTTGTAATATTCGTAGATCAAGCATACAACTGCAACCCTTCTTCTATTCTGTCTAAATCCATCAAAATGTATGTTGTACTAGCTGACACGAAATCATTAGAAAATTAAATACAACCAATGTCCCAAGCAGCACAAATAACATAAAAAACATTGTTGAAGCACAAATAACATAAAAGTTGGAATAGTAGTACGAATAGAAAATGTTCCAAGCATATGAAATATCCACAACATTATTAAAACAACACACAAACATAAATGTCTCAAGCAGTTATAATTAAAACAAGTTTCTCAGATGTCCATACGATTGTAATAATATCGTACGTACATAAGTCTTTTGCCCTTGGGCATCTTCACGAAAAAATCCGTACGAGTCGAGTCTTGAAGCAATTCTATCGCAAACAAATACAACTCTGAAAATTCATCATTTGAATTCAGAATTTCNTACAGTAATTATAGTTGCAAGATATAATTTATGAAATGACATACAATATATCCCATGACCCAACTCAATCAAGGAAATGAATGCAACAGACAAAAGATGCATAATCTTGTATCTTGTAAAATTGGTTTGAAATTTATCACATAAACTAAAGGAATTAAGGGCCCGTTTGTTTCCGCTTATTTCCTCAGGCGGCGTTTTCAAAACGTTTCCCCTCAATTTGTTTGTCGCGTGTTGGGTGAGATTTGAAAACATCGTTCTTATTTTCTTCGTTGCCGTCGCCCGCGGGATGAACCCCGCAGGCGGCGTTTCTTGTTTCCGGATTACTTCTCTGCCCTTCCGCATTTCTGCTCTAAGCTGCTTCGGCCTTCTTCAATGATCTCCCAGAGGTAATGCATCTTCCGTTTTCTTTTTTTTTCATTTCTTCTCCATTTTCTGGCCGCGCTCAAAGCTCCTTCGGCTTCTTTGGCGATCTCGCAGAGGTAACGCTTCTTCCCTTTTTTTCGTTCCTTCTCCATTTTTTTTCTTCTTCGGTGATCTCCTTCGGCTTCTCTGGCTCCTTTGGCATCTTCTCCGTTTCATTTCATAACCCTAAGCTGCTTCCTTCCACTCTTGTTTTCTACAGTTGATTTCCTCTTAATACTATCTGATGCCATCCAGTTTGGAAAAAAACGAGTTTTTCCCTTACTATTGGTGCTCATGTGGCTGGGCGGAACATCAAATTCTCAACGTCTTACAAGTTATTTTCTCTGTGTTTATATAAATTTGAATTCATCAAATGCAGTTGGAAATAATTGCATTGTAAATATCAAATTATCTGTGTTTGTNCGCTCAAAGCTCCTTCGGCTTCTTCGGCGATCTCCCATAGGTAACGCTTCTTCCATTTTTTTTTTTTTCGTTTCTTCTCCATTTTTTTTTCTTCTTCGGCGATCTCCTTCGGCTTCTCCGGTTCCTTTGGCATCTTCTCCGTTTTTTTTCATAACCCTAAGTTGCTTCCTTCCACTCCTGTTTTCTACAGTTGATTTGCTCTTTATATTATCTGATGTCATCCGGTTTGAAAAAGAACGAGTTTTTCCCTTACTATTGGTGCTCATGTGGCTGGATGGAACATCAAATTATCAACGCCTTACAAGTTATTTTCTCCGTGTTTATATAAATTTGAATTCACCAAATGCAGTTGGAAATAATTGCATTGTAAATATCAAATTATCTGTGTTTGATTGAAATATGTCTCGGTGAAATGGTTTTCTTGGTCACTTTTTGCTTCATTTTCTACATTTTTTTTTAATATTACTAATTTTAATTTGTACCCGCTCTTGATATAAAATTGTTTGGGTGTTTTGTATAAATTTTGACCTATAGATGTATAAGGGTTTAGTTTTATGAATACAAAAGATTAGGTGTTACATAAAACCTGAATTCTTGAAGTTTTATTTTTGGCATGTTTTGATGAAGAAAAGGGTGTCTCAAGCATATCTAATAACTTATGTTGTGTATTTGTGATTTGATTTGAATTTAGTAAAGTTTGAGCGCAGAAAGTGGAAATGAATGCAATTTTATGGGAAGAATTTTTGCAGGAGAAAACAAAAGCCATTTTTGGTTATACGTTATTTTAAGAAAGATACAAACAAAGCATTATTGTGGCATTTAAGAAGAATTATTGTGGAAGAAGGATTCATGAAGCTCACACAGATTAGCTAGGGAAATGAGTAAATTTTACTTCAATGAATTCGTGAATCTTTAATTTTATCTCCCCTATATGATTGCATAAGAAGGTTGGTAAATAATAATTTTTTGGTGGTCTGTATGTGTTGAAGGAGCCTGAAGGAGTTTAATTGGTTCTAAAATATCTAAGAGGTAAATATTATAGTTTTGTTAAAAACATTACAACTTCTGTGTGTCAAATTGTTCATTTACCTAAAAAAATTTACAGATTAGCTGTTTACAAAACGCACAAATCAAACAGCTAAACAGTTTATCCAAAACAGGGGCAGAATGGTCATTTATCCAGAATCAGCTGTTTTCAAAACACACAAACCAAACAGACAGAAAGCTTATCAGGATCAGTTGACTATCAACAGCTTATCAGGATAAGCAGCTTATCTGGATAAGTTGGATAAGCTGCAGCAGCCCCAAACAAACCCTAAAAAGTTGCCTCTTGAATGAAATGGTTAGCATTGATATGCTTTGAGTGTTAAACTCATCAAGGAATGGCCCAAGCGATTCATTCAAACAAATACAGCAAAAATAATAGATAATAAATGTGTCATTGAGAGCATTAGTTTCAAGCATATCAATTCACACTTAGCTATCACACATTTCATGAAACTCATTGAATCTAACGACAAAATTATCCAAAATAAATAACCATATTTCCCAACCAACGGCTCAAAAAGAAGACGAGAAACTCAATTGTGAATGAAAACAAACAAAAGCCACTAACAAAAATTGCATGAAAAGTTAATATGGATATTTATTATATCACAACCTGTCAAACTTTTGAGCAATTAGAGGTGTAAAAAAGAGGAACGACTCAATCAGACTCAGGGTGTATTTGGGGCAGCTGCACCTTAACTGCCCCAGGAAACTGTCGCGGGGAAGCTGGCTGATTGTTTGTTTTGTGGTAGTTGTTTCTAGACAAACAATTATTTTGCCCCTATTTAGTAATATTATTTATAACAAAACTGCCATATACATATATTTGATACTTCAGAAGAAGAAATTCACTTCAAAACGGTACAAAAATTTAGATACACACATCACCTAACACTGAGTACCAAGAGTGTCAATAATGCAAAAAAAAGTTTAGAAAATAATAAAATTACAATTAATATAATGATTACATTGTTCTTAACATGCAATCGGTGTATTTCTCGTGCTACACTGGCCTCCAATGATTGCATCCATTCACGATCATCATCGATAGTGGAATCTGTCGAACTATATGCCCACCAGAAGAAGCCACACAACTCTGCAATGATCCGCAGGCAGCTGTAAAACTGTCTTGCGTAGCTATGTGCCTGGCATGACATCATAGAGAAGGTTTGTAGTCCGCAGTGGTAGAGCACTCATCCGGAGTTCCCTGAAATCCTAAGACTCATCTTTCCTGAATGATTAAAAAGACAATCAATTAATCATAACAAAAGTTGAAATTGATAAAAAAATAATAATTAATTACAGTTCTTTGCAGACGTAAGGTCTCAGAGAATTCAGCATACCAACCAACAAATCAGTCACTACAAAAAAGACGATAGACCTTGTAAAAAAAATGAGTTGTTGATTGTTTTTAACCAACGTAAAATCAGCCTCATGTACGTCACATGTGCATATCACCAAAAAAGTTCATCCTATAAAACCTCATAAATTGATACGCTGAAAAGAAGAGGGTAACTTGGTTGTTTTCATTAGGATTTCACATGTAACACTAACCAACAACGACCAACAAACCATTCCGAAGAACCCATAAATGTCAAAATTCTCATCACTCGCAACTCAAGCCCACCCAAAAAAAAGTAACTAATGAAATGCAAATGAGAAAAAATTACATTTACAAATAGTGTAAGAAATTACAATTAAATATAAAGTGCAATTTACTTTAAATTAAATAAAAATAGTATTGAATGTTCAATAAATAGTACTAAATAAATTACTAACAATCCTATCAGCCTCCTACTGACGCATTCGTTATTTGTTCCTTTAACTCTGTCATTTTGCTTGCTCATTCCCCCTCTCTAGTAAAGATAGTGGAAAGATCATTCTCAACTCGTGACAGAGAATGCCCAATGTGATACTCAAATGCCTCGGGCGATACATGCTCCTGATCCTCATCAGCTCTACAAAAGTCAATATCATTGCGAGAAGGATGCCGGCGAATACAATTATTTAGGGTCATCGTGGCAATCACAATCTGCACCAGTTTGGGGAACGGGTAAAATGGCACATTGGGGAGTATAACTCATTTCTTCTTCCAAACTCCGAAAGTACACTCGATGACACCATGTAAGTAGAGCATTTTATTAAGCATCTTCTTTCTGTTGTGTGTTACATTGCTAGCACGCTCGAATAAAAAAGGTATGTGATATCTTGTATCAGGACAGAGTTTAAGATACTCTCGTTATATCTAATATCCAGCATTAACCAAGTAATATTTACCTGATATTTACAGAATAATTAGTCTGAAGCTTAAAGTGAAACTTAAAGAGTATTTGGGGATCGAGCGTACCTTCAAGAGGGAGTGAGAAGTTGTAGTGGGGATTTCACGTTGCAGCTTTGAAAATTCTACAATTGTGTGCACTAACCTCCCAACTAGGCATGATAAAAGTAAAACACATGTTGAAGTCGCAAACAGTTATGACATTTTGCGTAGGAGCCCGGCAACGTCCGATGAATGTGATTTTCTCATTATCTGGAACCGGTGCATCAACGTGAGTTTCATCTATAGATCCAATGCAATCCTACTCAAAGGAGAACTAGTTTTAAAAGAACGGCAAACATTTTTAAAAGAACGAGATTTAAGAGAACAGTATGTACCGTGCATCGTGCGCAATCTCCATAGGAGTCCGTTCGAGCGAAGGATCGGTATGTTTAATAAACTATGAAGATAAGCTTACAAGTGTCTCCAAACCCAATAAGAAGTATCTACTAATCATTTCGGATGAGTGCTAAAATCTTTCCATTACGCTTCGCACTGACGAATTTTGGGATAATATATACTGTTATAGCTAATAATTCTCGTAGAGTCATCTTCAATAACCCATAAAGTCCATGAAATCAGTTTAGTTTCACCAAAAGATCATTGAATATCGCCTGTCTCAAGCGGAACATGTTACTAAATTTTGCTAAGTGTCCAACAAATAGCTCCCCAACCCATTTGTCCCTAACATATGAGGATGTCAAGCATGAAGAGCAATTTACGTACTTGTTGTAATATTCGTAGATCAAGCATACAACTGCAACCCTCCTGTGGCTTTCTCTGTCTAAATCCATCAAAATGTATGTTGTACTAGCTGACATGAAATCATTAGAAAATTAAATACAATTATACCCCAAGCAGCACAAATAATAAAAAAACATTGTTGAAGCACAAATAACATAAAAAAACATTGTTGAAGCACAAATAACATAAAAGTTGGAATAGTAGTGCGAATAGAAAATGTTCCAAGCATATAAAATATCCACAACATTATTAAAACAACACACAAACATAAATGTCTCAAGCAATTATAATTAAAACAAGTTTCTCAGATGTCCATACGATTGTAATATTATCGTACGTACAGAAGTCTTCTGCCCTCGGGCATCTTCACGAAAAAATCCGTACGGGTCGAGTCTTGAAGCAATTCTATTGCAAACAAATACAACTCCTCTGAAAATTCATCATTTGAATTCAGAATTTCCATAATCATATCCANTACAGTAATTATAGTTGCAAGATATAATTTATGAAATGACATACAATATATCCCATGACCCAACTCAATCAAATAAATGAATGCAACAGACAAAAGATGCATAATCTTGTATATTGTAAAATTGGTTTGAAATTTATCACATAAACTGAAGGAATTAAGGGCCCGTTTGTTTCCGCTTATTTCCTCAGGCGGCGTTTTCAAAACGTCTCCCCTCAATTTGTTTGTCGCGTGTTGGGTACGATTTGAAAACATTGTTCTAATTTTCTTCAATACCGTCACCCGCGGGATGAACCCCGCGGGCGGCGTTTCTTGTTTCCGGATTACTTCTCTGCCCTTCCGCATTTCTGCTCTAAGCTACTTCGGCCTTCTTCAATGATCTCCCAGAGGTAATGCATCTTCGGTTTTTTTTTTTCATTTCTTCTCCATTTTCTGGCCGCGCTCAAAGCTCCTTCGGCTTCTTTGGCGCTCTCGCAGAGGTAATGCTTCTTCCCTTTTTTTTTCGTTCCTTCTCCATTTTTTTTTCTTCTTCGGCAATCTCCTTCGGCTTCTCTGGCTCCTTTGGCATCTTCTCTGTTTTATTTCATAACCCTAAGCTGCTTCCTTCCACTCCTGTTTTCTACAGTTGATTTGCTCTTTATATTATCTGATGCCATCCAATTTGGAAAAAAACGAGTTTTTCCCTTACTATTGGTGCTCATCTGGCTGGACGGAACATCAAATTCTCAACGCCTTACAAGTTATTTTCTTTGTGTTTATATAAATTTGAATTCACCAAATGCAGTTGGAAATAATTGCATTGTAAATATCAAATATCTGTGTTTGGTTGAAATATGTCTCGGAGAAATGGTTTTCTTGGGCACTTTTTGCTTCATTTTCTACATTTTTTTTAATATTACTAATTTTAATTTGTGCCGGCTCTTGATATAGAATTGGGTGTTTTGTATAAATTTTGACCTATAGATGTATAAGGGTTTAGTTTTATGTATACACAAGATTAGGCGCTACATAAAACTTGAATTCTTGAAGTTTTATTTTTGGCATGTTTTGATGAAGAAAAGGGTGTCTCTAGCATACCTAATAACTTATGTTGTGTATTTGTGAATTGACTTGACTTTGGTAAAGGTTGAGTGCATAAAGTTGAAATGAATGCAATTTTATGGGAAGGATCTTTGCAGGAAAAAACAAAAGCCATTTTTGGTTATACGTTATTTTAAGAAAGATATAAACAGAGCATTATTGTGGCATCCAAGAAGAATTATTGTGGAAGAAGGATTCATAAAGCTCACACTGATTAGTTGGGAAATGAGTAAATTTTACTTCAATGAATTCGTGAATCTTTGGTTTTATCTCCCCTATATGATTGCATTAAGAAAGTTGGTAAATAATAATATTTTGGTGGTGTGTATGTGTTGAAGGAGTTTAATTGGTTCTAAAATATCTAAGAGGTAAATATTGCAGTTTTGTTAAAAACATTACAACTTCTATGAGTCAGATCGTTCATTTACCTAAAAAAATTTGCAAATCAGCTGTTTACAAAACGCACAAACCAAACAGCAAAACAGCTAATCCAAAACAGGGGCAGAATGGTCATTTATCCAGAATCAGCTGTTTTCCAAACACACAAACCAAACAGACAGACAGTTTATCAGGATCAGCTGATTATCAGCAGCTTATCAGGATAAACAACTTATTTGGATAAGCTGGATAAGCTGCAGCTGACCCAAACAAACCCTAAAAAGTTGCCTCTTGAATGAAATGGTTAGCATTGATATGCTTTGAGTGTTAAACTCATCAAGGAATGGCCCAAGCGATTCATTCAATCAAATACGGCAAAAATGATAGATAATAAATGTGTCATTGAGAGCATTAGTTTCAAACATATCAATTCACACTTAGCTGTCACACATTTCATGAAACTCATTGAATCTAGAGACCCAATACGACAAAATTATCCAAAATAAATACCCATATTTCCCAACCAACGGCTCAAAAAGAAGATGAGAAACTCAATTGTGAATGAAAACAAGCAAAAGCCACTAACAAAAATTGCATGAAAAGTTAATATGGATATTTATTGTGTCACAACCTGGCAAACTTTTGAGCAATTAGAGGTGTAAAAAAGAGGAACGACTCAATCAGACTCAGGGCATATTTGGGGCAGTTGCACCTTAATGCCCCAGGAAACTGTCGCAGGAAAGCTGTTGCGGGGAAGCTGGTTGATTGTTTGTTTTGTGATAGTTGTTTCTGGGCAAACAATCATTTTGCACCCATTTAGTAATATTGTTTATAACAGAACTGTCACAGACATAAATTTGATACTTCGGAAGAAAGAAATTTACTTCAAAACGGTACAAAAATTTAGATACACACATCACCTAACACCGAGTATCAAGAGTGCCAATAGTGCAAAAAAAAGTCAAAAAAATAATAAAATTATAATTAATATAATGATTACATTGTTCTTAACATGCAATCGGTGTATGTCTCGTGCTACACTGGCTTTCAATGATTGCATCCATTCACGATCATCATCGATAGTGGAATCCGTAGAACTATATGCCCACCAGAAGAAGCCACACAGCTCTGCAATGATCCGCAGACAGCTGTAAAACTGTCTTGAGTAGCTATATGCCCGGCATGACGTCTATAGAGAAGGGTTGTAGTCCACAGTGGTAGAGCACTCATCAGGAGTTCCCTGAAATCCTGAAACTCATCTTTTCTGAATGATTAAAAAAACAATCCATTAATCATAACAGAAGTTGAAATTGCTAAAAAAATAATAATTAATTACAATTCTTTGCTGACGTAAGGTCTCAAAAAATTCAGCATACCAACCAACAAATCAATCACTACAAAAAAGACGATAGACCTTGTAAAAAAAATGAGTTGTTGATTGTTTTTAACCAACGTAAAACCAGCCTCATGTGCGTCACATGTGCATATCACCAAAAAAGTTCATCCTATAAAACCTCATAAATTGATACACTGAAAAGAAGAGGGTAACTTGATTGTTTTCATTAGGATTTCACATGTAACGCTAACCAACAACGACCAACTAACCATCCAGAAGAACCCATAAATGTCAAAAGTCTCATCACTCGCAACTCAAACCCACCCAAAAAAAAGAAACAAATGAAATGCAAATAAGAAAAAATTACATTTACAAATAGTGTAAGAAATTACAATTAAATATAAAGTGTAATTTACTTAAATAAAATAAAAATAGTATTGAATGTTCAATACATAGTAATAAATAAATTACTAACACTCATATCAGCCTGCCACTGACGCATTCGTTATTTGTTCCTTTAGCTCTGTCATTTTTCTTGCTCATTCCCCCTTTCTAGTAAAAATAGTGGAAGGATCATTCTCAACTCGTGACAGAGAATGCCCAATGTGGTACTCAAATGTTTCGGGCGGTACATGCTCCTGATCCTCATCAGCTTTACAAAAGTCAATATCGTTGCGAGAAGGATGCCAGCGAATACAATTATTTAGGATCATCGTGNGGGGGGGGGGGGGGGGGCGGGGTGGTTAGTACTGCAAGAAATCAGTAGTTGAGATATATGGGTTCTACGGTAAGTAGCACCACCTTTCTTTTTGTTCTCAAACCGATGACACTTAGCACTGCCAGCAGACTCAATTTCAAGGAGTTCTTAGTTGGGGGCGTCGTTAGATTCACTTGATTGTTCAACAGCTAAGGGTTCGGTCCTGACACCAAAACCTCTTTCACTAGGGGCACATGCATATATGCTAGTCGCTACGACCCTTCAAACATTCGATCTAACTTCTCCTCCAAGTCAGGTTCGAGTGTTTGGGGGGGGCAGTGAGGGTTGGTACTGCAAGAAATCACTAGTTGAAATATCTGGGTTCTACGGTAAGCAGCACCACCTTTCTTTTTGTTCTCAAACTGATGACACTTAGCACTGCCAGCGGACTCAATTTCAAGGAGTTCTTGGTTGGGGACGTCGTAAGATTCACCTGATTGTTCGACAGCTAAGGGCTCGGTCCTGACACCAAAACCTTTTTCAGTAGGGGCACATGCATATATGCTAGTTGCTACGACCCCTTCAAACATTCGATCTAACTTCTCCCCCATGTCAAGTTCGAGGCAGTTGAGTTTAAATTTCTTAGCAGCAGGCACCGCCTACAAAGTCATAACATGTACTTCAATTTTTAAATGAAATCTGAATTAACCACATTAAAGCACATGTCAGAGATACTCACCGCAAGTCTTTATGTCCACCACTTCTTGGAGGCTTCAATTATTCGTTTCGCTAGATCCCACCCCAAACTCATTGATCCTCATTTCAATTTCTTCCATACTTTCTAATCCTTCTTGAGTTAATCCCATTTATGTTTTAGTTGCATCTTGTCGTATTCTCGGTCTGTACTTTTCTTGATATGTTTTATTATATTTTATCAAGATTATTTCATTGTAACACTGCCGTTGCCGGTCCCAAGCCCGGATGCGAAAAGTGGAGGGTTGCGTTAGGTAGTCGACAGCCAGCGTAAAACTTGTCGAAAAAATCATGAAATGAATCTTTTTGATCATTGTGTAAGTGCTAGGGCGTCCCCTGGATACGACGCGCTGTATAGCCTGAATACAGTGAAAAGTGTGCAAGGGCCGTTATAC
Organism: Phalaenopsis hybrid cultivar; assembly: GCA_002079205.1. Taxonomy (NCBI): domain Eukaryota; kingdom Viridiplantae; phylum Streptophyta; class Magnoliopsida; order Asparagales; family Orchidaceae; genus Phalaenopsis; species Phalaenopsis hybrid cultivar. Next base: position 35,998 of record JXCR01070917.1, on the reverse strand, counting down.
CGGCGCCCGGGTGTAGTGTTAAATAAGCAAGGGTTC
>JXCR01070917.1:0-23267 GCA_002079205.1 Phalaenopsis hybrid cultivar | reverse complement strand
GGACGGACACTTCGTCGGTGTCGAGCGACCTTTTCTTAAAGGAACATGTTCGGTCATATATATATATATATATATATGTGCCAAAAATTATTTATTTTAAATACTTCGCATACCTCACAACCTCCTATGCCTTTTTGTTGTCATGTGCACGTTTTACGAGGCATATTGGAGCATGGATCAGACGTCCACGAGCGCAGAGCAAGCAAAGAAACGCGTCTGCAACCGTCACAGTGGTGAGATTTTCTACCTCCTAGCCAGCCTTAGGAATAGTGGAGTCTTGGCTTGTAGGTTCGATCGCCCATACGGGGTGCGTGCGCCGGCATAGGTCGGCGCGACGACGTGCTTGCGTGATGGATCGTTGGATTTCCTAGAGCTAGCCTTTAGGTTAGGACTTCCTGTGCGTGGCCAAATACCCCCCGTAGAGCCGAGTGTCTCCCCTCTTGTTGCGAACCTTAGCACAAGTCTCGATGGGTCAGAGTCCCTCACTCCCCTTGCTTTCGATTCCCCAACTTTACTTGGAGAAGTTGGGAGGTCGAACTTGGCAAAACGAGAGAAGCTTTGTAGCTGGCCCGCTTTGCAAAGTTTGAAGGAGTTCGCAAAAATAGGAAAATNGCGAAACAATTAAAATATAAGCACTTAAGCAAATTATTCCAACACTACGAGAAAATCGCTATGTCCACTACAAGCATGAATTTAAAAGCTATGCTCATTTTTTTTAAGTGGTATAGGCTTGAACAGATCTAGCCACATTGTTCTAGATGTCAAGTATGAACACTTTTTAAACATGTTGGAATACTTCGGTAGTCCTGATAAATGCCTAATTAAATTTGACAATAATGGAACTTATAGAAAAAAACAATAGGAGATAACTTTAGAGTGATATTTTTCTCTTTACTAAACATGTTATCATTTGTCACGTAGTTTTTCTTTTGGTAATTTATCCTCTCTATGTAATTTCTTTGGTTATACCCATACTATAGAGTGGTTCTAAAATTTGCTCTAAAAGACCTTAACCTAATGCAGCAGCATTTCTTGAAGCATATAATAAATATAAATCTATTATATTTATTTATAGGTTATTCCATCCAAGCAGATACATTACTTTTCGTAAGTATCTTGATTCATTATGTTTCTATTTAATTGTTTATGTTAGACAGTTTGCTTGTGCATTTTTACTTTCCTATTGGTCAAATCAATTTTCAAGAAATTACTTTCAATTTTCATTTAAAAAACGAAAAAAAAAAAAATCATAACATTATTTCATTCACAATTCATTTTATCATAGCATTAGTTTGCATTAGTAAATAATAAAACTTTCTACATCCAATATCAGCAATGTAATACAAGAATTTAAGCGCATACTAAAATGGCCAAGCAGCTGCTTTCTTTTTTTAAATAAACCACAAGTCTATTTCAGCTCAAAAATACTATTGCATTAGAACAATAAAAAATCTTGAAAGAGGGTTTCTACACGGTTCATGCTTAAAGAAACGACTAAATGTGATAGTACAAAAGAATTTATTTGCACACACATTGAATAGCCATGTTAATCCATCACAAAAGCGTAATAGCGTACACAGACACCAAGTATGAAATTAGGGCTAAAAAAAATTGACTAACCTTAACGATTGCTTGGAATCAAGTTTTACAAGGCAAGATGTGCCATATGTAGATGTGCAATACTTGCAGCCTTGGGCTATCCTACATGGTAAGCCTATGTAGTCTGCCAACTCCTGCAGAAGAAATGCAATAAAAAGGGTCAATGTTTAACACTGAGTGATTAGTTTTCTCCTAAAGAAAAAAAATAAACAGTTGGTAACCGTTCATATTGTGCTACTGATAATGACCAATGAATCACAGCACATAGCGGTGAGGTTTAAGAGAAAACTAAATATATTTTGCATAAGGTTAAATTGGTCTTAGGTCTTCTAGAACTAACATATGATTTTTTTTCTACAATAAATTAATGAACATTTAATTGGTAAGAAATAATGGTTGATTTGACCTCAAAATGGCTGACCCAAAAGGTTGGGACCAAATCTCAAAATAAAAATAGCAACATAATAATAAAATATTTCATGCAATTGAGATAATTTAACCTCTTATTTTTCCTTATTGTCTTTGAATTGGTCAATGCTAATATATTTTTGTATGATACTTTTGGCAAATAAACTTCCTAGCAAGAATATATCATGCTTAAAATTTCTTGAGATAGTTCTCCCCAAAGAGCACACGTATATAAAGTAAGAAAAAATATTGACGAACAAAAGATAGTGGTTAGCCTAACTAAAACGAATGGGCTCCTGCATCTATGTTAGATGCAGTATACTAAATGGATTATGCATCATTTTGTCAGTTAATTGCATATTATTTTATATATAGAACCATCCAGAAGGAACAAACAAAAGGTAATGTCTAATAATTATCGTTTATAAAATAATAATAATTAAGTTAAATAAAAAGAAGTTTTCTAATTAGCTGTGCACGTCGACCGGCGCCATCGCCACCCTCGAAAGCTTTCACAATGTATTATCTCCCTCTTTCCTTCACTCCACGCGAGAGAGAGAGTGCGAGACGACGACGAGAAATAGAGAGAGCAAAAGAGACAGCAGAAGCTAAAGCGAGAAAGGGAAAGGGAGAAGCAGAAGCCTACCCCCTAATCGAAGAAGAAAATAACAAGAACAAGGAGGAGACGAGCGGCTCTGTCGACTGCCGCGAGCAGCCAACGGGGGGAGAAACGAAGGAAGCNCCCCTAATCGAAGAAGAAAATAACAAGAACAAGGAGGAGACGAGCGGCTCTGTCGACTGCCGCGAGCAGCCATAGGAGGGAGAAACGAAGGAGGCGAGCGGTTTTCCCTAACGCGCGGCTTCGTTCCATCGAGTGAATCGCTAGGTTCTCTCCCGCGTGCGAGAGGCGCCCTGTAAGCTCNGAGCGGTTTTCCCTAACGCGCGGCTTCGTTCCATCGAGTGAATCGCTAGGGTCTCTCCCGCGTGCGAGAGGCGCTCTGTAAGCTCCCGTTCCTTGCCCTAAGCGATCGGCAATGAAGAAGAAGCAGCCAAACGCGTGTCATGCGGGTTTCTTTCCGCACTCGAGAGGCTCGAAATGAGCTCCTGAGCGGTTTTCCCTAACGCGCGGCTTCGTTCCATCGAGTGAATCGCTAGGGTCTCTCCCGCGTGCGAGAGGCGCTCTGTAAGCTCCCGTTCCTTGCCCTAAGCGATCGGCAATGAAGAAGAAGCAGCCAAACGCGTGTCATGCGGGTTTCTTTCCGCACTCGAGAGGCTCGAAATGAGCTCCTGAGTTCCCTTCGAGAGAACCTGAAGCCGCGAGCAGTTCCTCTCCATTCGGGCGTCACTTCCTGCGCTCGAGAGAAGCTTCAGGAGGCTCCTTAAGCTCCCAATTCCAGCGCAAGGAGCGGCAGCGGCAAGTAGGAGCTTTGCTGCCTGAAGGAGGAAAACATATTGGCCAATGATTTTCCGCTGAAGTATGAAACTAAACTCCAATACTAGGATTTCTAATAAATTATATTTTACTTTGCTAAAGAAAATAATTCCTAATTAATTTAAATAAAGTTTTAGAAAACCATATAATTTATTCCTGAAATAATTTACGATTTTGATGAGCAGATTAAGGATCCGTTTGGGACAGTTTATTATGTGCGGTGGCGTTTTAAAAACCCACCTGACCTGTTTGAGTAAAATATGTTTTGACATCTTATGTATTTTCAAAATAACGAAAACTGCGTTTTCACGCCGCACCTATCTAGATGCGGTGACAACTTTCTGGTAGTATGGCTTTTCTAAAAAAAATAAAAATTTGTAATAATCACCGCACCTAGCTTATCATCAAATATTATTCAATAAGCTGCAGCTGCCTCAAACAGAACCTAAGTGTCTGTTTAGGACAGCTGCAACTTATTAAAAATTTTGTTGTGCGGTAGCTGTTCAAGAAAACTGCTGCGAAAAAAATGATTGTTTGTTTATTTTATATAGTTTTGCAGCAGCNAGTTTTAGAAAACCATATAATTTATTCCTGAAATAATTTACGATTTTGATGAGCAGATTAAGGATCCGTTTGTGACAGTTTATTATGTGCGGTGGCGTTTTAAAAACCCACATGACATGTTTGAGTAAAATGTGTTTTGACAGCTTATGTATTTTCAAAATGCCGAAAACTGCGTTTTCACGCCGCACCTATCTAGGTGCGGTGACAACTTTCTGGTAGTATGGCTTTTCTAAAAAAAATAAAAATTTGTAATAATCACCGCACCTAGCTTATCATCAAATATTATTCAATAAGTTGCAGCTGTCTCAAACAGAACCTAAGTGTCTGTTTAGGACAGCTGCAACTTATTAAAAATTTTGTTGTGCGATAGCTGTTCAAGAAAACTGCTACGAAAAAAATGATTGTTTGTTTATTTCTTATAGTTTTGCAGCAGTNTGAGCTCCTGAGTTCCCTTCGAGAGAACCCGAAGCCGCGAGCAGTTCCTCTCCATTCGGGCGTCACTTTCTGCGCTCGAGAGAAGTTTCAGGAAGCTCCTTGAGCTCCCAGCGCAAGGAGCGCCAGCGGCAAGTAGGAGCTTTGCTGCCAGAAGGAGGAAAAAATATTGGCCAATGATTTTCCGCTGAAGTATGAAACTAAACTCCAATATTAGGATTTCTAATAAATTATATTTTATTTTGCTAAGGAAAATAATTCCTAATTAATTTAAGTAAAGTTTTAGAAAACCATATAATTTATTCCTGAAATAATTTACGATTTTGATGAGCACATTAAGGGTCCATTTGGGGCAATTTATTATGTGTGGCGGTATTTTGAAAAGGCACACCTATTTGAGTAAACTGCGTTTTGACAGCTTATGTGTTTTCAAAACGTTGAAAACAAATTTTTCACGTCGCACCTATTTAGGTGCGATGACAACTTTCTGGCAATAGACTAGCTTTTCTAAAAAAAATAAAAATGTATAATAGTCACCGCACCTAGCTTATCATTAGATTATTTTTAATCAACTTATCAGCATATTATTCAATAAGCTGCAGCTGCCCCAAACAGAACCTAAGTGCCTGTTTAGGACAACTGCAACTTATTAAAAATTTTGTTGCGCGGTAGCTGTTCAAGAAAACTGCTCCGAAAAAAAATGGTTCTCTGTTTATTTCTTATAGTTTTGCAGCAGCTGAGACAGTTACTTCTGAACAAATAATGTTTCTGTCATTGTAGTATATTGTTGTTTATAACAAAACAAATCCTAGAAGCGCATTTCATACTTGAAAGAAAATATTCACTTCAAACATTATAAAATAAAAACAAAAGCTTCACTCAACTATGAGAAACACGAAAATCAAAATTAAAAAAATAACTATTAAAATAACAATTAATAATATGATAATGTTATATTTAAAATATATTTGGTTAATGTCATGAGATAATTTGTGCTCCAAGAAAATTCTCCACGTCTGATTACTATCGACGGTGAAATCCTCCAACACGTCAATCCACCTAAAGAAGTCACAGTTTTTTGTTCTTCTTCTTGGACACTTATAAAACTGACTCACATAGATATGTAACTGCCGTGAATTAAGCAGGGAATATTGTAGTCCATAATAGCAATACGATGCTCTAAAGGTGCCAAAGGTCCCCAAGCTCATCTTTTTCGCATGTTTAAAACAACAAAGCACAAACTCTTAGATGCAACATCAATTTAAAAAGAATAGTAGAAACTGTGAGGTCTTAGAGAACATAGTAAAAACCAACGAATCTGTCACTATAGAAAGACAACATAGCTTATAAAAAAAAGGTTCTTTGTTGTCTTTAAACCACATAATACCTATCTTGTATGTGTCACATATCCATATCACAAAAAAAAACCCATCGAGAAGAACCTTAACTACTATAGGATTAAAAATAAGAGGAACTTGATTATTTATTTTTGGGATGTCACACGTGTCAATAATCAATAGCAATGTATAGGTCATTCAGAAGAACTCTTACGGTCAAATGTCTCATCATAAACCTCCAAAATCAAAAATAGAACATGTAAAAAAATTTTATATTACATGTTATATCCACGATTGCCTCATCAATCATCCAAATTAGAAAGAATACATGCAAAGAATTGCAAATAAAATTGAGATTCAAAATAAACATCATTGCATGAAATATCGATACACAAACATTAAACATTTTCACAATACATTGCAAATAAAGTGGCAGAAAAAAACATGTGATCGCTCCAATCAACCGCTAAAGATAGCATCTGTAGTTCGCTCCCTCAACCTTATCATCTCTCCTGCACCTTCCCATATTGGATGCAAGTCTCACACAAATCACTTTTAGCCTGTGATAAATGTTGTTCGACGGGATATTCTTATGCTTCAATAGGGACAAGTGAATGATCTTCGTAAGCTCTGTTAAAGTCAATGTTGTTGAGCGAAGGATGTCGTCAAATATAATTATGGAGTCATTGTAGTGATCACAATCTACACTTATTTAGGAAACAAATATGTCGATATATCCCAAAGTATGACCCATGTTTTTTCAAACTTCAAATCTTCTTTCAATGACACAGCGTAAGGATAAGTGTTTCTTGTTAAACATATATTTCCTATCACGAGCAACATTGTTTGCTCTTTCAAAATCAAGAGTGTGAATATATACTGTCATGTACACTGTCTTCCCAATCAATCATAATAAAAATGAAGCACATGTTAAAGTCACATACAACCCTGACATTATATGTTAGTGATCTGCATCACCTGATGAATACGATTTTTTCATTATTCGAAACACGTGCACCCATGTATGTTCCATCGATCGCTCCAATATAATTCTAAATAATTTATGAAGGATATTTAAATTATTGTATTCATTTGAATTGTAGAAAGCATGAATAAATAGAATTACCTTAAAATATGGCATATACTTCAGGTCATGTGAAATCTTTATGGGAGTCCTTTCGAATGTTGGGTCATCTGGTTTAATAATTTTTTTTATGAGAAACTGACTAGAGCATTCAACCCAATTGAGAAATATTTGTTGATCGTTTTCAGATGAGTGTTGGAATCGCTGCATGACTCCTTTTATAGATTCATTTTATGATAAAATATAAATAATTATTGCTAACACCTCTCTGGAATTCATCATGGAGTAATCATGGAGGCTATTTATGTAATTCTTCCAAGAGATCGATGAAAACGGGTTATGTCATACGGAACATATTGTTGAATATTATTGGGTGCCCTATAAGCAACTCCTCAACCCACTTATCATCAATGTATGAAAATGTCATGCAAGGAGAGTGAGCTATGTAGAAGTTATAGTACTCATACATCAAAAACACCGTAGCTGCAATTCTTCTTTTGTGTCTTTCTCTACATGCTTCCATGTTCTTCATTAACTATGCAACTAACAAATGTAAGAACTGAAATAGCTACTTTTATAACATTCATTAAACAAACAACAATCATAAATAAACTTGGAAAAGCAAATAACAATCAAAAGCACAATTGATGGTGCATCAATGAAAAATCAAATATTCAAAGCAGCATAGATTGTTACAATGAAACATAAATATAAATTCTTCAACTAGCAAAAATAAACAAGCAAGTGTCCCTGTTATCATGAAAATAACATAAATAATTTACACTATGGCTATGGGTTATCATCATAAAAAAATCTCTCTAGGTCGGGTCTTCAAGCAACTTCATAGAGAAAAAGTACAGTGATATGTCTTCATAAATTTCTAGAGTTGCTTCCAGAATTCGCATAACTTATTGAATGGAATTCGCTTATGATGTGTCAAGGTCATTCATGCGTAAAACAACTAACTGTGATATTTGGCTTCTAATGAAAACAACACCTTTTTTCTTTTTTTCCCGATTGTCAAATGCTTAGATCAATTAGTATATTCCACTTCATAATGTTAGGGTTGGGAGTTTCATTTGAGCCAGAAGTTAACCCGACATCCACATGCTCAAGTATGCCAGCAAACCCTTTTGCTATGGGTCCATGCATGTCGCTGATGACAATGACTCCATCAAATATAGGGTCTAACTTTTCTTCAAGCTCATGGCTAATACCACTGAAATTAAACTTTTTATCATTTCAGACGCCTATAAATTAATTAGTTATTCATATGTTGATGTAATTGAAGAAATAAATAATTTGTAAGAGACTTAACATTTCATAAATTTCACCTTCAATCTTTTGGCCCACCATTCTTCAGAAGCATCTATGCTTCATTTTACGGGATCGGGGTCCCAACCCAAGCCTATGGATACATGCTTCAACTCTTTCCATATTTTTCAATCATTTAATTGATCTCACTTGTTTTTTAATTGTATCCTATCATATTCTCTTTTTATGCACTCCCTAAACTTCTTTATTATATTTTATTAGCCCTCCTTGTTAAAATAGGTTGTTGGCTGATTTCCTAACTCCACCTCTTTAAGACAGAAATCACAAAATAATATTTTGACATCTTTATCCCACATGGCAGATGAACCAGTTTCTTTTGCTTTTATCATGGCCAGCTAGCATCAAAAAGAATCGAGCAACATAAATGTATAACATCGAAAAAACAAAGTGTCATTTAAAATACCATAACTCGAAAAGCCAACTGAAAGGAAACATCACAATAAACCATGAAACTAGTATCACCACTGAAGAACCACCCCCAGCATCAATACACACCCCTAATAGCAATACCACTATGGTATTGAAGAACCACCCCAAAATCTACACACACCACAAAAAGCACCACCACTATGGCACTGACAGCACCACCCCAAGCATCTACACACACCACTAAGAGTGACAACTCCATGACACTGAAGAACCACCCACAGCATCTACACACACCACCAAGAGCACCACCACCATGGCATTGAAGAACCACCCCCAGCCTCTGCACACACCACCAAGAGCACCACCACCATGGCATTGAAGAACCACCCCCAGCCTCTACACACACCACAAAGGCACCACTACCATGGCATTGAAGAACCACCCCCATACTCTACACACAGCACCAAAAGCACCAACATCATGGCACTAAAGAACCACCCCCGACATGAAACACACCAACAAAAGCACCACCAGTAGCATTAGGAGCACCAACATCACCACTAATAACACCACCACTAGCATCAACAACACCACTCCCAGCACCAACACACCATCATCGCACAACACTACCACCAACAGCAAACAAAACTGTAGTACAGAAAAAGAATCAACCACACCACCACCACAAACTTCACCACCAACATAGCATATCCTTCCTTCAACAAAGAGAGCAAACAACCAACAAGACCGACCAACGAGTAGAGCAGCAAGATGTCTCAAATGAACCAACAAAATGAAGCGACAATTATATTCAGGGCACCTAAAAACATTGTTATTACAAATCAAACACCCTCTTTCCATCCATCTTTCAAATTCTCACTCAAATATCAAAGGTCAGAATAAAACCCCAAAACATTGTTATTACAAATCAAGCACCCTCTTTCATCATTCTTCAATTTCTCAATCAAATATCAAAGGTCATGATAAAACCCAAAAACATTGCTATTACAAATCAAGCACCATTTTTTATCAAATTCATGTCTGATGATCATGACATGAGTAACTGAATTGAATTCATAGTTCAAAAATTCACCAATTGGAATTGATTTGTAAACTACAATTTTCTTGTGCTCTCTATGTAATTACGCCAAAAAATAAAATAAAGGGAAGAGTCCAACTATGCAAGCCACCATACTTTTCCCACGAAAGAAATGAAATCAATGCATGGAATTGATTTGTAAACAACAATGTTTCTTGTGTTTTGTATGTAATTTCACTGAAAAAATATATATAAGGGAGAGCTACGACAGAAAAAATAGAAACCGCAAGAATGGCGCACGGGCCAAGAAATTGCAAGAATGTCAAATGGGCTAAAACAGAAAATCCTAAAACTACAAAAAACCAAACCATATATCACAAGGAACAAGGCACATATGGCAAATTTCCAAACCATAAGCTACTTTCAATACCAATATTGTAAGGAAGAGATTACTGATGGTATAATGCCACCGAAACAGAAAAGGTAGAAGGTAGAAGAAGGGAAATGCTACCAGAACACGTCGAACACAGTTTGGGAGAAAGTAGGAGGAGGTAGGGCAGAACAAAGCACAGCTTCGAAGCGCGATAAGGAGGAGAGAAGGAAAAGCTATGGCAGAAGAGTTGAACAAAAAGAGTCGAGCAAAGCATGCATGGTCTAGGGCAACTGAGAGATTAAAAGCGAACAAAGCGTATGTTGTAAGGTCAAACCCGTAGCTCGTGGTTTACTCAAATAAGCTGAAAAGCAGCCACCAAAATTTTTTCCAAATTGGTTGTTTTTGCAGTTGTTTTTCATTTATTGTTGTTTGTTATAATATTAGTTGTGGTTTGATGTTATTTTGGTAATATCACATTGTTATTTTGGTAGTATCATAATGTAATGTTATTATCATGAGAATTTGGTGTTATTTTTGTAGTATCACAGTGTTACTTTGGTAGCATCACAATGTAACGTTATTGACGCGGGGATTTGGTGTTATTTTGGTAGTACTGCAGTGTTAGTAAGGTAATATTGGATCTGCTGACTTGATTTTATTTTAGGAGGCCAGTAATATTTCTTAACGGCATTTTATAGTATTATTATGATATTATTATCTTGTTATTTATGTATTGTAACATTGTATTAATGATGTTTAAATCTGCAGTCACCCGAGACAGAGAAATTGTTTAATGCAGTGGTCCACAACGAGAATGAAGCATATGAACAGTATTGTTTATATGCACACCATATTAGATTTACTGCGCGAAAGGAACACAGTGGTTTCTTGCCGAATTCAAAGAAGCTGAAAACAAAGGACTTTGTTTGTGGTAAGGCTGGTTTCAAGAAAGAGTTGAAGGACACTATCACTGTGAGGTTCAAAAGAGCGGACACAGTGACTGGTTGTCCAGCAATGATCCGATACTTCGTTGATTTAGAGGGCAACTGGTCGGTAAAGAAATTCATAAAAAGTCACAACTATCCGTTGGCTGAGGACGGTGACAAGCATCTACTGCGTTCCAGCAGAAAGATGTGTGATATCAGTGTTTATATCCTCAGATCAATGACAAAATAAGGGATTAGAACCAGTGATGCATTCAGATTCCACGCAACTGAGATTGGAGGAGTGGAGAATCTTGATTACACAAAAAGGGATGCATATAATTTCATACAAAGAGAGAGAAGAGTTCAAATTAAATTAGGGGATGTTAATTCTCTCATACGATTGTTCACTACCCGACAAGCGGAGGATCCAATGTTTGCGTGGGACTTCCAAATTGATGAGGCGGGATGTTTGGTAAATTTTTTATGGTGCGACGGGATGTCCAGGATTGATTACGTCTGTTTTGGAGATGTAATAATATTTGATACAAGTTATAGACCGAATAAATACAATTTATGTTGTGCTCCAATTGTCAATGTGAATCACCACTAGTAGAATGTTCTATTTGATATACGAGCTTACTGATGGGCATACATGATAATATATAGACTACTTATTGTTAAAATTGTTGTATTCTTGTTGTTTAAGTTGAAACAAACATTTGTTGTACTGTGTTTTTATTTACGAGTTATTATGGCGACATATTCCTATAAAACCAATGCTCGTTATACGATTTACATGAATAAAACCTGAACAAGACCGTAAAGAAGCAAAAATACAACCAGCACTCGTGAGAAACGGCAGAAGAATAAAACCATAACACAACCGTAAAGAAACCAAGATACAACCGCAGTTTCCTTAAGACAGGTTTATTTCTGTCGATCTGTCTGGTTTCATTGGAATCTTTGGCGGCATATTCCAATAAAACCAGCGCTCGTGAGACACGGCAGAAGAATAAAAACATAAAACGACCGTAAAGAAACCAAGATACAACCTCCGCGGTTTCCTTTAGACAGGTTTATTTCTGTTGATCCGTCTGGTTTAATTGGAATCTTTGGCGGCATATTCCAATAAAACCAGCGCTCGTGAGACACGGCAGAAGAATAAAACCCGAACAACACCGTAAAAATACCTAAATACAACCTCTGCGGTTTCCTTAAGTTTATTTATGTCGATCCGCTTGGTTTCATTGGAATCTTTGGCGGCATATTCCAATAAAACCAGCAAACTTGAGACACGGCAGAAGAATAAAACCCGAACAACACCGTAAAAATACCTAAATACAACGTCCACGATTTCCTTAAGATAGATTTATTTCTGCCGATCCGTCTGGTTTCATTAGAATCTTTGGCGACATATTCCAATAAAATCAACGCTCGTGAGACATGGCAGAAGAATAAAACCCGAACAACACCGTAAAAATACCTAAATACAACATCCGCGGTTTCCTTAAGACAGATTTATTTCTATTGATCCGCCTGGTTTCATTTGAATCTTTGGCGGCATATTCCAATAAAACCAGCGCTCGTGAGATACGGCAGAATAATAAAACCCGAACAACACTGTAAAAATACCTAAATACAACCTCCGCGACATATTCCAAAAAAACCAGCGCTCGTCAGACGTTTTAAACGAATAAAACCTGAACACGACCGCGACGAAACCATAATACAACCAGCGCTCGTCAAAAACGATTTAAGAATAAAACCTGAACAACACCATAAAAATACAACCACCGTGGCATATTCCAAAAAAACGTGAAGACGACCGTGAATATACCAAAATACAACCATATTGATACTCCACTAAATAAAAACAATATGAATACTTCAAAGGTAAAACCACAATATATTATAATAATATGAATACTACAGAGGTAAAATCACAATGCAACGATAAATCTATACAACCAAACCTACAAAAGATTATATACAACCATCTGCAATACAATCAAACACGCAATAGTTTTTAATGGAGGAGATCCAAATGCATATTTCATATGAATGTTTGATTGCAAATAAATTTATAACAATAAAGTCCACACATCGGTTTAAACTTTTTTAACAGAGGAGGTCCATATGTAGATTTGATATGTCAATTCAGTCCGAAATCTTGTCATTTCATCCTGCCACCACAGCTCTTTGCTTCAATCTATTGAGTTGGCATCAACGAGTTTTTCAATGTATTTGCAGACAAACATGTCGCAGTCAATGTTGTTACTTTGAGTTGGTACGCCCTTAACCATTGTCAGCCCCATGATCCAGGTTTCCTCATACCAAAACATAGTCTAGCATCTGCTGCAAACATTGTTATCTACGAAAGGTGGGAGTCACATATGTTATTGAATAACAAATTGAATATGATATTGACATATTATGTAGTTTATGACTTACAACGCGCTCGCATACTGCCTTATGCATTTTGTTATGTAATGAATCATATATTCTCCATTTCTTATCCTTCAGGTCAGCAATCAACAGTATCAAATGTTGGTTTTCAACAATAGGAAATAATATAATCTCAGCAACTTTCACCGCTTCCTTCTTAATGTGGCGCACAAACCTTAAGTTGTCACCACCTTCCATTTTCCGATATGCCTGCATGAATTGACACACTTTAATATAATCATCGACTACATAAAAAATCTTATGACGATCATTATTTTATTTTATACATAGTATAAAGAGGAAACATAAGTAACGTCAGAATGATGTTGGATTTTGGGTCTTCCTCCCATGAAGAATAAGGGCTAATGCATCCATCTGGTTATTCTCAATCCATCCATTGCAGAGTACATCATCCATCATACCCCGATCAATATATATTGAACTATCTCTTAGGTGGACAATAAAGTCATTCCTGAAGGGTAAAAATAATACATATATAACCTCACATTAATAAACTTGTGATAGAACGACCTATTGAATGCAATTTACTTTACAGTGTATTGTGACAAGAACTAATCAATGCATGTTTGCACTTCCACAGAGATCAATGCTCACCCCGGAAAATTAACGTGTCTCTCAGTCACTGAGGACTACACATAAACAAATCAATCAACAAAATCAATTGAAATAAAGTACATATAAGAAATTAATCCAAATTAGGTAAGAAATACTGATGCTCCAGATACGTCCAATACAGGAGCAGAGGGAGGTGCATATACTACTAACTACAAAGATGTTTCAGGTATTGGAGAGGTGGCAGCAATATCAGGTAGTTGTGGGGTGACAGCAGTAGCAGCAACTGGCTGATCTGAGGTTGCAGTATCAAGTATTTGCTCGACAATCTCTGAAATTTGTACATGTGTTTTCTCTAGAGAGCCAGTATTGTCCTCATCGGTCTTTGTTTCATCGGCAGATAAAATCTTTTCAGCAACCTCTGATGTTTTCCTCTGCTTATATTCAAAGGGTGTGAAAGGGGAGCTCACAACCTTCTTCCTACGACTGCGTCGGCCCTTCACCCTGTGCAATAAGCTTGAAATCAACTGGGTGGGGGCTGAGCAGATTCCTCGGCATCGTATGGTATTCCAACAGGAGCAGAGGGGGGTTGGGAAGATTCCTCATCAACATGAGGAGTTATAAAAGAAGTAGAGGGGGGCTGAGCAGATTGCTCATCGGCATGTAGGATTCCAGCAGATACAGTAGGGGAGGGGGCTGGGCAGATTGCTCTTCAGTATGTTGAATTCCAGCAAATACAAAAGGGGAGGGGGGCTGGGCAGATTGCTCTTCAGCATCTGTGACTACAACAGGAGGGGAGGGGAGATGGGAAAATTCCTCGTCAACATGTGAGATTATAACAGGAGATGAGGGGGACTGGGCATATGCTTCATCTTCTAGTTCTATGCCAATATCAGCACTGTCATTTTCATATTTTTCAATTTTATTTTGTAGTTTCAACATCTGGTCTTGCAGACCTGAAACTCCAGCTGTAATTGTATTTAGAGTCCCTCGGAACTCCCTGAACCATTTCTCCTGTCCTTTGATAAGATCAATCAGTGCTTCGAGATTCTTGTACATTACATTGAAAACTGGTATTGGGGCACTCTCCCCTTCAACAACTGGCCCCATATCAAATGCTATAGGAGGCTCTGCTCTAATCTCAGGCTGACGAATTTCAGAAATATCAGAAAGTCCCTCATCTGGATTGGCCAGGAAATTTTGTTCCTCCTCTTGTAGGTCTAAGAATTTATCATTGACCTGCAAGACATTTCAAGAAACAAAAACCTTAATTGTTATTCTAAAAATAAGTTATTCAACAACAGTGTAAATGACTTGTTTGTTCACTGGTCAGCCTCTTAAATGCCACATCTATTTGCGAGAAGTTCAAGCTAATAGTTGTTGGCCATCTCAACATCCTCGGTCTGGTCTCAGCATTGGCAGACGTTACCACAGAAGTATGCTCAAAAAACCAGAGCTGCATAAAAGATAGACAATATTGAGCATAAAAGATTATTAATAAACATTAATCATGTTCAGGTTCTACAATATGCTGACCGTAAGCAAATAAAGAAACTCATTTATGTATCCAAACGGCTTGTTCCTCAATAATTTGATGGTCATTGAATTGATTTGCTCTATATAAAAATCACAGAGCGCAGCCGACCAATTAAATGAGGCAAATGTCTCTATGTTCTCCCCAAAGTTGTTAAGTCCTTCGGGTACACTAAAATTACTCGAGCTGAAAAATAGATTAGATAACAAAAATTTTATAAACAATTTAGCAAAAGGGGTAGAAGACCCCCCTTATGCGAAGTTCAAGAGATTGTTCCTCATCTGTTGGGCATCCATGCCACAAGACGGACGTTTGCTCCACTTTGGCACTGCACCTCTGTTCGGCATGCCAATTAGCAGGGCAACTTCATCGGGCAACAGCCGCAACTCTTTCCCTCCAATTTTGAAAATCATTTTATCTTGCTCCTAACATTGCAAGATCTGTAGTGTCAAGACATTCTCTTGTGAATATGGAGGTAGGGCGAAAAACTGTACAACATTCATTGCTCTGAGCTCGTTTCTAGTATTCTCGGATATTGAATGTCTCGCTTTATCCAACGCATCTCTAACCACAGATGGTCGGCATCTACAACTCATTGAACGTGGGTTAACAAACATATAAAAAATAAGACAATTCAACAAATATCAGATGTTATTCCGGCGTGGTTGTATTATTGTGTTATTATGGTATTATTATGGTAATATTTTGATGGTATTATTCTTGTAGTACTACGGTACTTTTACAGTAATATTGTGGTTATATTTCGATGATATTATTAACATAAAACTGCAGTTTTTGGTGTGGTTGTATTATTGTGTTATTATGGTATTATTATGGTAATATTTCGATGGTATTATTTTTGTAGTACTACGGTACTTCTACGGTAATATTGTGGTTGTATTTCGGTGATATTATTAACATAAAAACACGGTATTATTACGGAATTATTTGACTTTATGGGATTATTACGGTTTTTGTTTGACTTTATGGCATTATTAGGGTTTTATTTGACTTTATTATTTAGTATGTCAAGTTTTGTATCCGAAAACAGCATTTTTTTTAAAGGAACTGCATTTTATCACCGTAATAATCATTACTAACTTGAATAATCATAGTATCATTTTTTTTAAAGGAACTGCATTTTATCACCGTAATAATCATTATTAACTTGAATAACCATAGTATTAGAAGATGAAAACACAACCAAGAAATCCTACTAATCACTATTTAAATTAAATGCATTTTATCACGGTATTTAGAAATGCATTTCAAAGAACAGTATTTAGAAGAAGAAAAAATAACCAAGAAAAAAAAGTATTACCTTGCGGAACCCTCTTCAGCAACCTTCTTCTTATGATCACTGGTTTTTTTCTTCGACTGCATTCTTGAAGGCTCATCTTCGGTTTCCATTGTCAATGGCTTCGGCTTCCACTGTCGTCGGGTTCTCTTTGATTTCTATCTCAGAAGGCTCGGCTTCCATCTTAATCAGTTGTACTCTAGCGGTGAACTGAGGAATATACTTCGACCGGCAAATGAACGAAGACTCGAAACCCTAAACAAATGGCAAATGACAAAAGAGGTGATGCGCCTATCGATTTTGCTCTAGAGTTCTTTTTTGATAGATGTTTCGTATTCTGTTCTTTCAATTAATTCGGAAACTATCGGGCGGGAGTACAGTCGGGTCCCACGTGATATAAAAATAATAAATTTTCAAAGAACATTCAAATGTTACCATAATACAACCATACTGATACTCCACTAAATTAAAACATAATAAAGCAACAATAAAACCACGGTAACACCGCAGGGCACAAAAAAATTTATGTCGGAGATAATCACATTAATACCACCACAATAAGACTCGAATAATACCACAATACAACCATAATAATACATCATCTCGATGTTAATAAACAGATAAGTTAGTAATATGCTAATCACTCCGCAATAAAATAATATACTACATAACGAATAATAGATAAATAATACTCGAATAATTCACTAATAATACCACAATATTACAACAAGTCGAATAAGCATAACGATACATATAACAATAACCACTGTTTAACACATAGTATGCGACAAAGGGGAGGCCAGGCCGTTGGCATGTAGATTTAGTTTTTATTCTTGATTGATAAGCAGTTGAAAAATCATTTCCATCTATGATCAAAGATTGATTGAGAGGAAGTTTCAGGCTGTTCGTAGATCTAAAATTGACCGAGTTATATAATCTAATGACAATGGTGATGATGTGATTTGTATCAAGTAAGTCGTAATGGGTTAGCTAAAATGTGTAAACAGAATAAAATATTATTGCAAGTTATGTTGTTCTGCACTTCTTAAATCTCATGTGACTGGTGTTCCAACCGGTTCACCTGACGGAACACCATTCACATCAGACTTGAGAAGTCCAGAACATCAAAACTTACAATTACATTTTATTCTGTTTTCACAATTTAGCAAACATATTACGACTTACTTGGTACAAATCACATCTTCAGCGTTGACATCAGATTATATAACTCAATCAAATTTAGATGTGCGAACCGCCTAAAATTTCCTCTCAATCAACCTTTGATCATTGATGCGAATGATTTTTCGACTGCTTATCAATCAAGGTTATATGAATCACAAAATAACTCCATCTCATTGCCTCTGAGAAATCAGGAAACTCTCCATCAACATAACTCCATCTCAATGAACAGTACTTGGCTTGTTCGCCCATCTTCCTCCTTTCCTGCATTCAATGATTTAAGTTATAGAAAAACAAATAAGACAATAGTAAAATAAGTGTGTCTATTAAAACAGCAAAGAAAATAACACCATAATCACACGATAATAAAATCATAGTCACAGCAATTAAACTCTCTTAAACAGTACACTATCACAATAATTAAACCATAATAATACCACAATAACCCTACAATAACACCAACATCCATCGTTAATAAAAATAACACGACAATACTACAAAGATAATACCTAGTTAACACTATAAACCATTACCCCACAATAACACCAATAGGAAGAACAATAACACCATAATCACAAGATAATAAAACCATATAGCCGCAGCAATAAAACTCTCTTCAATAGTACAATAACACAACAATAAAACCATAACAATACCACAATAACCCTACAATAATACAAACATCCCTCGTTAAGAAAATAACGCGAGAATACTGCAGAGATAATACCGCAAAAACAATAACATCATAATAACACAACAATAAAATCATAAAGCCGCAGCAAAAACGTCTCTTCAACAGTACAACAGCACAACAATAAAATCATAATAATATCACAATAACCCCACAATAACACCAACATTCCTTATTAACAAAAATTACACAGAATATTGCCAAGATCTGGATTGTTAAACACAAGCACAGAAACAAATTCGAATAAAATGAAAACCACTAAAGTAAACTCCGATAAACCCACAGAAATAAATTGTTAAACACAATCAATAATATGTCAGACCTATACCTCAGATAATAAACTAGCCTCAATAAACCCAGACAAATGCCAGAAGTATCTATAAAATCAAAAAATAAAACTTATTAAACCTACGATATACCTCAGATCTGGATTGCAAAAACTCGCACAGATCAACAAACTACATAATGGAGAAATAGAGTGAATTTGTACAGATTCGGTACAAGAAACTAAACTCGCACATATCTGGAAGTGGTTGTCGTTCTCCTCGTCGGCAGAGTAGTCCTTTTCGGCAGCTCCAAACCCTAAAGTGCGAAACTAAAGTGGGGGATAACCGGGAAAGGGCCTTATGCATGAAATTTTCGGGAAAAAGAAGTATCGGGTCGGGTCGGGGGTAAAAAATTAAAATTTTTAAGGTGAAAAGCCACGTGGAATCGAATTTCACGTGACAAATTTTTATTCGGTACCGCATGTAGGAGTTCATGCGGTGCACGTACCGAATAAAAATTCATAGGAATTGAGTGGTAAATGCAACTTTAATTTTTCATATTTTTCTTCTCTTTCATCTTATTTGAATCTTTAATTGGCAAAGAAGAGAACATTTTCTATCAGTTTTACTACATATCATATGAGGCTAAGTTCAATGGTCATCATATTAATGCTTACCTCTATCACCTTATCTATATAAGTGTCATAAACATGTTAACTTGAGAACCCTTTGGCCTTTATATAAGCTCATATTTGTTGCCCTACTTATACTGGTTACATCTTCATATAATGCTCACCTTTGTCATCCTACCTCACTTTATCGCCCCACTTACACATGTATCATAAACAAATCATTATCAATTTATCCCTCATATTATTCCATTTCTTACACTCCACATGTTTCCATTATTGCATATTTAGAAAAACATATAATTTAGTTTAAAGTATGTTGAACAGTATACATAAATATGCAACTTATAAGTATCAAATACCTTTAATTAGAAGTATCGTCAACAAACAAAATATTTATATAATCACAATGAATTTGATTCAAGCTTGAATAAATAAAACTAGTATGTAGTCAAACTCAATAATAGTGGGCGTAAGCATAATTTCTTAAATCTGAAGAATTTCTATTATATTTTACAACTTTCAATCAAATTTACACCTATATACGAATGTAAAAGATTCAAAAATTTGTGCGTACTATGTTGGAAATGATTTATCCTGCCGAATTGGACTCCCCAAAACTTCTTTTTGTAAATGATTTTATATTAACTTACTCATACAAGCCTATAAATCGATCACTTTGATTAAAAATTAATTTGTTAAGAAAAATACCAAAAATCCAAAATTTAAATCAAAATCTAACATTCTTATCTTAACCAATTTCCTTATTTGGCCTTTCTCCTTTCCCAATCCTCTTATTTTCGTCCTCTTCTCTTCTTCTCCTTCTCTTTTTTCATTTCTTCCTTTCCTAATTTCTTCCCTATTTTCCCTGGCCTACACTGCTCGGGCCACAATTTGCTCTCTGTTTCGTCCTGCGTGCAACTCTTGGGATTGGGGAAATTGAGGGCTGCTAAGTGCATAATATTACAAACCCATTTTACTAATATAGGTATATAGCATTCTGTTTAAAATCCACTCGCTTCATCCAATCGTTGGCTAATAAACCACCGTTGAATGCAATGGTAAGTGGGGAAAGACTAATTATAATAATCTGAGGCTTTGCACGGTAAAATCAGAAAAATAAATAATAAAACTTCGATAAAATAAGTTAATAAATTTAATTGATAACTTAAATCTATAATAACTAATAGGAGATTTATATGTGCATACATTCATACATCAAAATAATTCTAAGTAAATTTGAAATTAAATCAAAATAATTTTAATCACTTTTCTGAAATGCGAAAAATAGGCAAAAAATTTTAGCACTTATCAAATAACCATGTTCTTAATTTTGAACGTTTAAGTCACATTCTAGGCCAAGCCCTTTGCTGTTCTAATTTCTAACTCCACATCAAACTCAACATCTCCAAAGGCCATAAAAGCTTCCTAAGTACCTGGGGGAAGAGTTTCAAACCCTAATTTTTCCAAAACAAGAAATCCAAGTACAAGGCACATAATAGGATTTAACAGAAAATAATAATCATAAGTGAAATATAACAAAATACACTAATGGGAAATAGCAATATTAGATACCGAGAGTAGCAAAAAATTTAGGTTGACAATGAGAGCTTGTGGGGAACAAAAATAATGGTAGAAATAGAGAACAGTAAGATGAAAAAAAGGACATAGTAGCATCAACGAGCAAACTATTATTAAAAATAAAGATGAAAATGAGAAAGAGAGAGAGAGAGAGACTTGGAATTACTACCAAACTCTTCTGACTCAAAGACTGCTGGACTAAGCCAAAACATAAATTATGTTGAACTTGGAATTCCGCAGGTTTAGTTAAAAACTTGTATTTAAAATTTATTTCAAAAAAGATAATCAAAAAACATATATATATATATAGAGAGAGAGAGAGAGAGAGAGAGAATGCACCTTATCCTCAGTATAAGAATGTTTTATAAAAGCAAACCAAAGCGGCTAAAATAAAATAACTAAAACATTATCAAGGCACATGATTTAAATTTCAATAAGTATAGATTTTAGACTTGCATCAAATAGCTTTCATCAATAACTTTCCAGATATTTTGGATCCATCTAAATCATTCATTTAGATATTCAAAACTTCATTAGTGGTAATGGTGATATGAGTACATGGTAGTTCTACAAGGTCATTGTTAGCCAAGCCCAAGCTCTAATCATTCAGATATAAATTAGGGAAGATTAAAAGGCTAATAAAAAATATATTTTTAGTCATAAATATAATTTGGAGGAGCCCTTAGCCGTAAATAACATGGCTTGTAATTACAAAATGAACACAGGGTATATATAGATTCCATAGATATTTCTAGATGAAATACAAATCTAACTGAAGAGTTGTGAAACAATTATCCATGGGTCATATTCCAAAATCGGGATTGACTCTTTTCTTACACATGAATTTTTGTATTATCTATATATCCATATACTATCTTCATTACAATATAAATGCAACATAAAGTTTAGAATCCTATGCGGCTCTTAGAACTATTAAGTTACAATTATGTTTTTATTAAAACATGGAATTTGGAATTTATCAATAAACAAAGAATTAAAGAAAGAATAAGTAGATCATTATGTTGTTTCCACAAATTGAAAATATAACAAAAAAATAGTTCAAATAATGACAAAACCAGTTATAAAACTTCTAAAACCTGACTTTCCACTTCCCTCGACACATTAAATGTAACTAATTACGTGCTTTAAGCAACTTTTTGAACCCAGAAAATAGCTGATTACACAACTGAACTTAAAAATAAATAGAAATAAAAAAGAATAATGGTGAAAAAATTTTTAAAAAAACGGAACTTATATTAAAGGGTCTACCTAGTACTTAAAGTCAATCAGATATTTGGTACTACATGGACAAATGTCAAAGCACTAACTTGTATCTAGGCTGCATGTGTTTATGCTAAATATGTAATAAGATTTCGATACCGATTAGTATATCTATATTTTAATGCAAAACATGGAACCATGATGAAGTGTCATAAAACTGAACATAGAACCAAAAAAATGCCACGACAACATTAATACAATAGATATGATCTAATATAAACTGTATTAGGACGGTCCAAGAACAAAGAAGAGTCCCCAAGTCTATAGCTAGGCATATTTGAAGCAACAAATTATCACCGTGGTGTTTTCTTTCTAAATATGCCATCATTCTGTTATTTGATTCAAGAGATTGCTTAGAAGTCAAAATCAATGCTTTTAACGGATAATCATTAATGCTCGTTTAAAACACAAAAAAGATAAATTATACTTATCATTTAGAGAGCAGCCTGTTGCACGACGAGTAACAAAGATATCGCCTAATAATGATTGCTTACTTTGAAAAGGATGGCACGGTGCCTGCAGAGTCCAAAAGAGAGGCTACCAATAGAAATAACTATATGTTGATGGAAATGTTTTAGCTCTTCACTACACATTTTCCATTTCCGATGAAGTTCTCCTTGTTCTGTTTTGAAGGCACCACTAGACAGCAAGAAATGTAGCAGATATAAGAAAATAGACGAATGAAAAAAAAAATTGAGATTAAAAAGAGATAATTATACCCCATATAATGGGAGACAAGACCAGCAAGTTGTTTCACCGTAACTAACGAAATCCCAAACACAGAATAATATTCTAATGCCTTCTTCTCGAGTAGCTTGAGGCGAGAATCTTCATTTCTATTAATGAAAACAACCTCCATAGAACATTCGATAGGCTCGACTTCGTTGAGTGCT
>JXCR01070916.1:0-79717 GCA_002079205.1 Phalaenopsis hybrid cultivar | reverse complement strand
TTTTTTTGAAATTATTGTGACTTGGAGATTAACCTAATTGAATGATCCTAAGTTAGTAAGCTTAGGTTAGGAAGGTAATAACTTATTCATTTGAAGCCCCTTAATTAGTGATTAAATGATAAGCATGATCTTTTAATAAGGATTAAGTACCTCAAGTTTAACTTTTTGATTGTTGCAAATTTAACCTAAAAAGTTGGATTAAGGGCTTAGTAAGCTAGGCTTGATTTATATGTGTTTAATGAAGATTATAAAAGGGGAACACAATTAATTATGACTACCCTTAAACACTATAAGCCCAACATTAATTATGAGCATGAGATCCTTAATGACTCGAGTTTGCCCTTATGGGCATCCAATTACATAACTCTTAAATAAAACATCAAGTGAATGTATGAGTACCCCACTTTTGGGGCAATTAAAACATCAAGATTCAATGAGCACAATGGGGTTTAATCCATTGAATTTGAATTTAACTTCGAGTGATTAATTGAGCAATATAATAAGTTCAAATGAACTCAAAATGACTCAGAGGGCTCTAAAAGTTTTTTAGGGTTATGCCCCAAACACTTTTATGATCTTTTAGATATTTTGAAGGACAAATGGACTTATTATTCTATGCTTAAGAAAATCATCCATTAAAACTTTTAGGAACTGAAATCAATAGAAATGCCTTACACTGCTTATCTTATATTAATTGACTAAATGCTCAAGGATTTTATTCTTCTCTAAGGTATTTAAATCCTCGTGAGCAAGTGGGTATATTTGTTTTTGCCACATATGGATCATTGTTCTTATGTAAATATGAGGTCTAGGTGGCTTGGGCAATGATGATAATGCTAATGTGTGCTAAAATGAGGGGTACGTTGTGGGATTTTGAATAGTATCTTATACCTCAAGGACCTTATATAATAAGAGAGGATAAAGACCTGTGATACTATTCAACGACTCTTGAGGAGATGATTGACCCTGATACTCTTAGGATGTTTATAGTCCTTGCTCGATCAAATTAACTAACATAAGAATTGCACCACTTTATCAAAATGTTTTAAGGAAAAATCCCCTTTGCATGATATAGTAAATTTTACATAAATGAAAATTAAATTTAAAAATAAAAATATAAAGGTCCAAAGTTAATCAATTAATTAAAGGTTAGGACTATCTTCCGTAGATTATCGGGTTTGTAGCTCTCACTCATGGTCAAGAAGCACACAGTCTAGCTTTGAGCCCCCACCTTTACCAATGTCTTTCATTTAGTCTTGATTTTCTATGTGACTACAAGTATTGTTTTACTCGCTTGTGTTTTGCTACGACCCATTTTTTGACTTTTTCCCTACTGGATGCTGATTTATTTAAATTTTTTGCAAATATATTATGCTTTATGATGCTAACCATGCAGCAACAGTAGAGGCCGAGGTTTGCATTTAGATTTATAAAAAGCAATTTTACTTATTTACAAATTTTCTTGCATGCATTTACTTACTTTTCCTGTAAAACTATACCAAAACTGAACAATACAAAAGACATGTTTCAAAATTAAATTTACATTTTCAAAAACAACAAAAGAGCATAATACATACTTTGGAATTTACGGGAGTCCCTCAGATGAGGTAACTTATAGTTGCTAACGAGATCTCCCTAGTTTAAATGAGCATAATAGCTCATTTAGACTAAGTAAATTCAAGATAAAATAGTGGTACCAGAACGAGGGAACCATGGGATCATAATTGGTTTTGTTCTAATCAACTTT
The DNA here is from genome assembly GCA_002079205.1 of Phalaenopsis hybrid cultivar. Lineage (NCBI taxonomy): Eukaryota > Viridiplantae > Streptophyta > Magnoliopsida > Asparagales > Orchidaceae > Phalaenopsis > Phalaenopsis hybrid cultivar. The sequence continues at coordinate 77,970 of JXCR01070916.1, read as the reverse complement.
AATTTCCCTTAAATAAGTCACTTGAACAAAAACAAAACCAAAACATATAAACATACATGGTAAAACCTTTTTAACCTTGAACCTGAAGTTGTCACTTTGACGATGACAAGGATGTACAAAAGAAAAACTTTTAGAGAACAAGTATATTTACAACAATAGTGTTTCTCTTAGATTTAAATAACAAGCCGTAGGCATTCAAGATAACTCATCTAGTACGACATAAATCCTCACTTTATCTATAGGCTTTTGCCCAATCCTGTTGTGTAATTTAAACCCTAACTCACATTAGGCTCTAAGCTCATCTTTCATCATGATGTAAACCCTCCTATATTTCATGCTATTTGTATGGTCTTGTTATGTAAGTGTAAGCCTTAAATAATAATAATTGACAGGATGAAACATTTAATTATATTTCCTCAAAATTAAACGCAAACCATAAGATAGCTTGAGAAGTCACCAAGGTTCTCCAGAGGATCCGTGACATCCCTTAATTCTCTCCTTTTTTATTCTAAAAGTAAATGTTCTCATTGGATACTCCTTTGTCAAACCTTGAAGGTCCTAAACTTTGAAATTTTTGAAGACAATATTTTTTTATCTAAATCGAGTGTTTTTTGAGGTGACTTTGGTCATTTATGATGTAATTCATCATTGGGATTTGGCCTTATAGAAAACCTTAAAACCCAGCTTAATGTAATCCTGATCTAAGCATTTATATTTAATAGAGGAAATTTTTTGGTCAACAAAAATAGTTTCATTGACTAAAATGAATGTCATAAATTCCTTAGTTTATTTAATTGAAAGTCACTATCAAGTAAAATTTGTACTCTTCAGGATGGATGCGTCAATTGTGGTGTTGTGCTCATTTATTTAAATTATTGTCCATATGAGATTGTTTCAATTTCTTATTCTCAAATATTAAACTATTANATTGTCCATATGAGATTGTTTCAATTTCTTATTCTCAAATATTAAACTATTACTTTCCACACACACACACACACACACATATATATATATATATATATATATATATATATAAACTTTGCTAAAGACTAGTTTCTCTCTCCATTGTATTCAGAAAGTCTTTTTTTCATACATCGATAATGTGTGAATGTCCCTCATGGACTAGATTACCCTTTTTCTATTAGCATGCTTTTCTCATTTCTTCCTTGGGAAAGTACCTTCAACTCCTTTAGATTCGAGGACCATCTGTTTAACCATCCTCAAACAGAGAGGACCCTCGATAGATGTGTTGGTGAATTGGTTTCACCTGAGTTAAGTTCTTTGTTAAGTTAGTCACGAACTTACTCTTGAACTTCACATTTTCTTCTGGTTCAGTTTGCTATCCAAAAATTGAGAGAAGTCTTTCCATTGCTTAACTCTTTCTTAACTCTCAAAATTAAAATTAAACCCCTGCAACATCACAAACACCGACAAATAATAAATTTGAAAATGTCACCTCAAGATTTGGAAAATTAAAGCAAAATAAAACACAATTAGCTTCTGAAAATAATAATAAATGAAAATAAATAAAATATGCCCAATTCGCAGAGTGACCTTTGTTAATTTTCAGAACTTGCACTAAGGTTACAAGGTATTGGTTGTTACTAACTCTTAAAACCTTCCTTTTGAAGTTGCTACGATGTTGACTCCAACTTTAACCTTCTTTTACAACTTACCCACCATCATAGAGGCCCACAACATTGCACCTATGATTAAGTTTAGATTTGAATTCGACAAGTTTGAGGTCATGCTTTGCAAGGCTCCGTTCATTGCCATGAAAGTTTTCACCCTAGAAAATTAAGAGCCATCCACTGGATTTGATTTGAACTATCATAAGGACTTCCCTTCTTGTAAGAAGGGGAAGGTTTCTATTGCCCTGGTATCCGTCAAGTCTGTTGTTTCTATACCTGCCAAATCTACAGCTATCGTGCCAAGGAGAGTTATTACATCTACCACCACCAGATTCACTATCATCACACCCACAACATTGTCTGCCAAAGGAAAAGTAGTTTTGATTGAAGAAAGTTCAGTTAAGGCATTCATTGCCCTACCGTAAATATTTGAGATTGGTTCCAATTTGACAGTTGCACTACTGACTAAATCCAAAAATAAAAACAATGTTAGAAAGATTTAATAGGCCTCCAAAGCCAAGACTGTAAAATTAGTTCTGATCAAGGAGATTCGTCAATAGGAGGAACTCAGTGTTCTTGATACTCTTACTCGCCTTTGAGAGAGTAGGTTTCATCCATTAACAAATAATACTGGAGAAGAAAGTTTTTGCCAAATTGTTGCCACTCTACAACAACCTCATGATTATGGTATGGAGCGGAAGAAGCCCACTCCTATCACCCAAGTCTGTACTGTATTCTAGAGATTAGCTGCCAAAGAAGGATGTTCTGTCACCGAGTTGCTTAAGCGGGTAGGATATGATGAAAAGTGATATTTTGAAGGAAGTTAACTATTTCTGTCCACTACAGAGATCAACAAAAGTATCCTCAGTTTGTATTTCAGTTAGATTCTCTCTGTGGGATTTAGATCGGTTAAGTCACGTCTGGGTCCCAGTACTGCTTATCATCTTGAATGAGGATTTCCCAAAAAAGGATCATGGGAAGAGATCGGTTACCGATTTACTTGGTCGGCACAATAGGGAGCATACCCCTCTTCAACATACCAGTGCCTCTGTCGAGACACTCTGTTTAATGGCATCAACCTTATGTTGCCACACCAGTGCATTCTGAGAAGCCCATGGGGCATATCTGTGGAATGGAATGTAATTACAATATTCCAGTTTTTGTTAGCCTTATTGCTACCAAATTTATTGTAGAGCGGGATGATGTTCAAAAAAGACCTATAGATCTTAAGTTGGCTAAAGAGAAAACAATCGATGATAATGTGAAGAAGATCAGAGTTGAGATTTCAAAGTTAGCAATGAGGTAAAGAATGGTTGTGGATTACAAAGATTATGATTTTTCGGACTATCTCAATGAGGAGTTCATTGAGATTAATGTCGTTGAGACCAGGGCTATTGCATCTGTGCATGAAGTTCCACGTTTTGTTGAGGAGTACGCTGCGGATGACCTACAAAAGGTCATTTAATTATGATACGAATGAATCAGTTGGATGAAAAAGAGGATGGAAAAGATGGCTGCTACTATGGCTGTCATGTTTACGATGGACAGACAATTGTAGACATAATAGATTGTATCTTCAGAGATCAACCTGCTTGAAATTATACATATAATAGATGACAAGAGAGAGGTTTCTTTTGCCAACCAAGATGAATCACAAAAGAAGGATTCTATTCAAAGTTTGGTACAAGAGAAGAATATCAACCAATTTGTTGAGCAACAAGTGAGGGAGGCCTTAGCCTAATCTAGAGGAGGAGCATCAATTTCGAATGGTAGACCTTACCTGGAGGAATTTGATGCCATACCATACCCGAAGGGCTTTGTGCCAAAAAATATCAAAAGTTTTGATGGGATGGGTAATCTTTGACAACATATAGCACATTTCTGGATGAGCTGCTACAATGCCGGGAGTAATGCAGCACTGTTGTTCTAAGAGTTAACTAACAGTTTGTCAGGGATTGCATTTGGATTGTACGTGGAGTTACCTAATGGATCAATAATGACATTCACCAACTTAGAGCACATATTCATGATAAGATTCACCATAGCACAACATCATGTCACCATAGGAGATTTCATGATGGAAAGATAGAAGCCCAACGAGATCTTGGTTGTCCACCTTTTGAAATGGAGGAACTTGAGCATGAAGTTTGAGCCGCGACTACTTATACACCAAAAATATATAGTCTTTATGTACACATTTTTATACGAATTTTTTAGATATTGTGTTTTAATGAAAGGTATATGTGTGTTTTCTTTCACGTACAGTCAAATGGAGAAAAAATTGTAAAAGGAGCGAAAAGGATCAAATTTGGAGCAAAAGTGAAGAAGTTGAAAAAATAAACAAAGGAGCCTAAGTGCCCAGGATTAGTGCTTACACGCTAGTTAAAGAGAGAGAGCCGGGCTTAAGTTCCAGGTACTCTATGCTGAAGCGCCAGAAGTAGTTATTTGATGATTCGATGAATTTGGATGAATTTTTAAAGAGGTTTTTGAAGCAAACCTTAGAGAAAACGTGGGAATTAGTTAATGGACACAAAAATTCATTCTATTGGCTTTTAAAATATGACAAATTCTAGAAGATTCATTGAATAGGGACACATTTTTCAGAGAAACTAAGGAACCTTTTGGATTTTTATAAAAGAAGACTTGGATCATCCAAGGAAGGTAGCCATCCAATCATCACCCATCAATCCAGAGAAACTGCCGTCGCCACCACCAATCACTGGCGCAGCCGCCCATCACTGCCACTGTCGCCCGCTACTTTTTCTTTTTATTTTGAGTGCAATTTGTATTTTGAGCGAAGGAAGAGAATCAAATTAACTTCAAGAGATTTGGAGGAGAGGATTTGAGATAAGTGTTTATCTTTGTGACTACATTTGGTTTTAATTTAGACTTCTTGTTTGTGTGCATGATTTCTACTTTTACACTTAAGTGTGATTGTGTTTTCTCTAAGAATTTTAAGTAGTTTTCTTTTATCTTTTTCCTTTAAGTATTGGAGAAAAGTTGTGTAAAGTATTAGACTTTAATGTTGGAAGAAGTTGTGATGATTTTAAACCTTGTACTTCATTTAATTCTTGATTTAACCAATTAAGAGGTTAATACATATTGTGAGAACATGTAAGATCTGAGATGGTTCTGTCTCAGTCAATAAATGGTAAGAACCACTTTTTATCTCATGGATGAAAATGGAGTTCTTTGGATTAAGTGCAAATAAATAAGAAAATAAACTATGAAGGGTGTAGAATTAGAGGAATTTAGAGTGACAAACTAAAGCCCCCAATTTGATTGTCGCCGCTATTTTTGAGTTGGGGGAGTTGCCCGTAAGAAGTTGTAAGTCACCGAAAACAAAATCTCGTCGCCCGCTTCAGAAGGATGTTTTACTTATATATTTAGTTTTTGAAAAATATAAAATCAAACTGACCCCATATTTTTCATAGTTTAAATGAAAGAGCATTGTACGTCAAATCTTGTATCTATCCCGAAAGATAAACACAAGACTTAATGATGAGGCACGATAAAAAAATCTAAGGAATACATGACATATGTTTGGTCTGTGAAACCTTTGTATTTGCTGACAAGTTCCCCTATTCAATACATGATTAAATAGGGTTTATATTAAGCTGGGTTTGGACATGCTTCCTATAAGGGCAAGCCCCTATGGTTAATTACATCTTAAATGACCAAAGTTGTCTAAGAAGACTCTCAATAAAAATAAAGAAATATTATCTTCAAGGAGTTTCAAAGGGTAAGACTTTTCAATGAGTTCGGACGTAGAGGTGTGAAAGGGGGTTGGTTTGAATTTGGAACATTTTGTGGAATCCAAAGGAGGAAGAACTACGGGATGTCATAGATCCAGAGGAGAACCCCAGCGACTTCCCAAGCTATCCTAATGTTTGGCTTCAGTTTTGAGGAGAAATATTTAGGTGTTTCGTCCTGCCAATTTTATTAATTAGGGCTTACATTCGTGTGAAACGATCACACAAATAGCCTGGAAGATATTAGGATTTAGATCTTGACAAACGAAAACCTCAAAATCCTAAGACGAGTTAGGGCTTATATTGTGTAGCAGAGCTATACGAAGGCCTAAAGATAAGATGAGGATTGACGTTGCATAAGCAAGCAACCTCAAAGTCCTATGGCTTTGTTGTTTAAGTTTAAGGAAGGAATATTAGTTTAGTTGGGGGAGACAGGTTTTGCTGTTGAAGATGGCCATACCGCCCACCATGCTAGTTCCAAGCTCCTTGCCATGACGAGTTTGAGTATTCTAGTGTGTCAAGTTATAATGTTAAATCAGGTGGCTCTATGGCTGAAGCTCTTTAAATTTTATGGGGACATGTTAAAGTTGATTAGAGTGACACCGATTAGGATCCTATGGTTCCCTCGTTCTGGCACCACTATTTTCTATTGGATTCACTTAGTCCAAATGAACTTACTAAACTCAACTTAATGAGTTCCATAATTTCATTTACACCGTGGGAAACCTCATTAGCAACCGTAGGTTAGCTCCTCCAAGGAATTCTCGATCATCCAATAGAGATGTCTTAATTTAGTTGGACTTGTAGTTTTGTGTGATGTTTGTGATTAAATTTTGAGTTGTTTTATATTTTGAATGTTGTGGTAGTGAATTTTATCTTGGTTGATTTTAGTTTTAGTTTTGGTTTTGGTTTTGTGGCTATCCTGGTAGTTTTAGTTTTTATGCAGGGTGGCACTGTTGTTTTGCATCTAATAAAATTACTATATGAAAGTACAAGAAAGACAATGCTAAAAACTGTAAAAGCGTACCTGACGATTCTTCTCGTTCCACCACCTGAAACTCAAAAGGTATGTTAAGGCAATTTATATGAGACAGGGAAGTAAAATCTTGACGGCCTATCTAACTCTAGGTCATATCTTGGTGGGTCCTTAAGAGTTTAGTTAAGGATGATGTTGCTAAGCAAAACATATTAATTTTAATAGATCTCCGAGGTATCCAACAAATCTTGAGAAAGAAGCAGGTACGTGCTACTCTCTCACTACCTGGTGGAAAATCCCGAGTTCTTCAAACTTTTTATGTTGCTTAATAATTCATCTTATAAAATACCCTAATACTCAATGAACATTGATGTCTCAATTATCCCTAAGAGTAAGGTATTTATCATCTGTATTTTAATTTTGAAAATTATGTGGGCGAGACTTTTAAAGAGGCAAGTGAGTGTTATTGGAACACTTAACCAAATTTTGGTCCTAATTTAGATTGGAATGTTTAAAAGACATCTTAGTTTTAATTGATATTTACTTTTTTAATCCTCATTTAAAAGAAACTTGATTTAGCCTTAGTCACTACTAAGCCCTTAGAACCTAGTAAGTGTCTTAGTTAGTTTTGAAAATGTTAAGATTCAGGTGGTCATAAATCATGATTTGAATTTTATTTAAAAATCAAAATAAGGGTATTAAATTGATTAATTATTAACCTCAAAAGTCATACCCCTAAGTATTGGGTTCACTTTATTTTAATAAACTTCCAAATTTTAATAATTTAGAAATTTATTAAGTTATCTTTTCAATCAAGAAAGTGAGGTTGGTTACTACCAATTACCCCCTTGAGTTTCAAACATCCAAATTAAGATCAGAGGTTACCCTTTTTCCTCTTTAAATTAAGTCTAAATGTTAATTAAGGCTATATTTCCAAAATTACATATTTGCCCCTAAGACTCTAACACTTCATAATTTATCAAATTTAATCCGAATGACTTTGAAATTTTTATCCTACCTCATTCATTGGTCCATTAAGACACTAGAGGAGAAAATATGATTTTTGAAAATTTATTTTAATTTATATAGTTATTTTTATGCAAAAATAGGATTTTTCAAATAAAATTCCTAACTTGACAAAGGTAAATCCTAATCCCTTGAAATTTTTACTAGAGGTAGACCTAAATGAAAGAAAATTTTGGAACAAATGTCATTCTTTTTTGAATATTATTTGAATTTTAAGAATTATTTTAAATTATGGGGTATTTATTAAATATAAAATAGTTTAAATGGGGAAAATTAAGTTTTATATTTTTAAAAGATCTTCCTGAGGTCAGAGAACTGAGAGGTGAAGATTTTATATTTTTCTAAAATTTATTTGATTTATTGGAATTATTTCTAGTGAAAACTGATTTTTAGCCTTTAAAAATCATTTTTTAAGCTTTCAAATTCATTACCTTCATTTAAAAAATTAGGAAAAATATTTTAATTGTTCCTAAGTACTTATGAAGCAATTTAGAACATTCCCAGGAATTTTATTATTTTTGTGATTTTCATGGATTTTTAATTATTGTAAATATTCAATATGGGCAAAAAAATCATTTTTTTAAACATAATTTTATTTTTAGAAAATATCCCTAATCATAGAGAACTCAAAAAATGAGTTTTTATAAATTTTTGAGTTATGTTTTGTTGTTTTAACTTGAAAAATAAATTTAGGCCATCCAATGAACTCAAAATGTTTTGAAATTTTTTATGGGGAGTTCTCTAGATCTTAAGTAATAGTGGAGATGAAAAACAAAGTCATTTTGTTGATTGTATTTTATAAAATTAATTATCTTAGGTATTTAGGGTTTGTGAATATTAGGTGTATTTTGAATGACTTGACTCATGAGAAATTTTTCCAAAGGCTCTCTGGTCATCATAAATCATCCAAAATTTTCTTGGATGTTTCTAAGAAACATGCTAATTTCCATGATTAATTTAATCAAATAATGCACATAAACTTAAAAATATGATTCTCTGTTTAGGGACCTCCTCCGACTTTAGAAAAATTAGAGGATGTTCTCATTGACAGAGGCTACAACATACCAAAAATTCAAGCTATGGTGATAAATCTACATGCATGGAGAACCAAAAGATTCAAATCAATTTTTAATTGATTAAAAATAAAATATGCATATCATGGACTTAAAATTATTTTCACATTATTTTCCTCTATTCACTGAGCAAAAGGGTATTTTTATTTTCTTTTTGTGATTTTTCTACAAAAAGATATGAATTTTTTAAGTTAGGGGTATTAAAATAAACAAGAAAATCCCTATTTATCTATTTAAACAGTGCGTACTGACTAGCTCCTAGGCAGCTCCGAAGGCACGTGTGGCGCGCTCTTGTTGGACGTCGCCATCCACGTAGCTGCTAACTCAGCTCGCAGTTTATGTTCTGAAGCGCTGTCCGGCTCGATCTCCTCCGTCCATTTGATACACGCTTGATCAAACAGCTCCCCGTCATCATCCCCGATAGAGTGATCCAGTGACCAACCACACTAAAACCTTAAAATCTTGGCCTAGACTCAACCAAATCACTTCGGGTTTGATCTTATGGAATCTTCTAGGTGAGAAGAACACATTCATATGGTAATCATGCAATTATATTAAGCCTAATTAAATGGAGAATCCAAATAGGCTCAGGAGAGGGAGAGATTTTATACATTTGCTCTGAGAAGTGAAGCTTCGATTAAAGAGTCTCGACATGTTTGTTGTGATCCAAAGAGGTTAGGGATTGAGTCTCTGGTCTTGGTGGGAGGCCTAGATATGATTTCAATCACAATCGGATTTGGGTGTTAGTCTAGAGCTATGGTAGAGGGTCTGTGAGAGGGTAATTTAATGGGGCTTTAGCTCCTTTCACTGTTGTGAAGGTGTGGGTGGGTTTAATTAGAGTTTAATAGATTGTGGAGGAGTGGAGAGTTTTTTTCTGTCTCCGGCTAGGTTTTCAGCTAAAAAATTATGCTCCGGCAAGGGAATTCAGGGCAATGTGATGGTTGGGCTACACTGAGGAGGTCTCAAAGAGGCTTTGGGATCAATTTGGGGAAGTCTCTTAGAGTAATTTTTAGCTCTCCCTCCATGTCCGTGGAGGGGAGCTTTTTATAAAAATGGCCTTAGGCTTCCTGCCATGGCCAATTGGGGGTTGAGATGTGATGCCTAGGTGGACGGCAGAGAGGCTCTAAGCTTTAATTCTGATGATGTGGCCTCTAGGTTTGAATTGGGTTTAACCCCATGGGTGTGGCTCGTGGTTTGGCCATTTTCCGGCCACTATTAGGTTCTCAGGGCATTCAGGGAATCTGTCAAAGCAACTTAATGCTATGAGTTTTAGTTTTGGTAAGGGTATATTAAGCATGTGCATTTTTAGGAATAAAATCCCTTAATTTGGAGGACCTTTGATTCATGGCTTAGTTTAGGTGGCTAGATGGGTTTTGGTTCAGTCTTAGGGTCTAACCCATGGCTGAGGTGGAGTTAATTTGATGACTTTGGTGTAGTTACGCCATATTTAATGCATTGGTCCGATGTGGGTTCAAGTGTTCAAAGTTTGGGTTTGGGCTAGATTATCCATGTAAATTGACCCAATTGATTCATCAACATTGTGTATATGATTGTTATGAAGATTTTTGTTGAAGGGTTGATGTGATTTTGAGTTCAATTGATAGGTCAATTTGAGGGATTTTTGAAATTTGGCCAATTTGGGCATGTTGTTCTAGACATGAGTCTAGGTCAGGCTAGACTTGGGCTGAGTCCAAATTGAATTGTCCAAATAATCAAGGGGGATGTTTTGAATATTTTTCATGAAGGGATTGAGTGGAAATTTTGGGGTTAAGGCCCTCAATTTGCTGAGATTTGAGGACGTGACCAATTTGGGGCAAATTTGGGGCTTTTGGACTTAAGTTGAAATCAAATGAATTTGAGGTTTTACCAAGGCCAATTGAAGGTTAAGATTGATATATGGGGATATTATGAAGGTTTTTTAACACAAATTGTGGGAAATGGAGTAGGCATGTGTTCAATTTGGTGGAACCAAGTCATGGGGCCAAAATTGGGGTTTTGATCTAAATCAAAATTGGGCTCAAATAATGGGTCAATTGACCTTGAATTTGCTTTTTTTATTTATATTGAAGGTTAATTTGAGTTTGGGATTGAAATTTGGGGAGATTGGGTTCAAATTAATGGACATTTGGAGTGATTTGTGGAAAATATGTGCCTTTAAAGGGTAATTTATGGATTTTGATTAGAGATGGTTAAATTGGCCAAATTGGGTCTTGTAATAGTTGAAAAAAATGAAATTGGGAATATTTGGGAGCTTTTAGAAATTTTTTGGGATTTTTTGGAATTTTTGGAATTTTGGGGCAACAAGGGGTATTTTGGTAATTTGGCCAATTTTGGTGATTTTTGGTAGTTTCGGTATTTTCAAGGTGTTTGAAATGATTTTTGAGTCAAGTTGGGTATTTTCAGTAGATTTGGAAATTTTGGCCAAATTTAGGGTCCCAAGGGTATCTAGGTAATTTGAGAAAATTTAGGAGCAAAAGGGTAGGTTGGGTATCTTGGTAGAGTTGGAGTGCCAACCACAATCAATATGCCATGGATGAATGGAAACCCCATTTTCAATTCTCTAAATATTTGTCTTAGCTAAACCCTAGCCCAGGGCTTGTGGATTTAGGGAATCATCTATAGGAGTCTCCCAAAAGTATTAAGGAACCAAAGCCTAGAAGTTTTGGTTTAGGATAGTGAGTGAATGTGAGTACAAGTGATTGCAAGTGAGTGTTTTATCCCTAGAACAACACCCAGGGTCAATCCTAAGGTCCAGCAGTCCTGAGGGTAACTCATCTTGAGTTCCCTCATAGTTACCTCACCTACTAACTGCTAGAGGTTAGGAACAATATGTGGAACTTCAAGCTCAGTAGAGACGAGTTTGAAATTCCTAATGGTGAGGGCTCCTTGTCTAGTTTTCTAAGAATAGTTAATGGGAAAGTCCTATGGATAGACCTTAGGCTACTAAAGATGAAAAACTAAAGCTCAAATAAAAGTGAGGTCAACAAATGGACCACTACTAGGGGTGGTGTGCTGGGCAAGCACACCGCGCGTATTGGCGTTGACCGATGAGATCAGCAAAAATCAATACAAACTCCTAAGTCAACAGACCCAGAAGTAGGTGTAGAGTTTTGTGTGTGAATTGTTTCTATTAAGGATATTAGTAGATGATCGTCTGATTGAAACCAAGGAGTAGGGACTCTTGCTGGGGATTGGAGAGTGAATTTTGAGTTATGAAATTTCAGGTATTTATAAAGAATGGGAATCAATGTATAGGTGATGACTTCAAAGATTGAGAGTAGGATGCCACGGTGGGGGTCTTATTCCTATCTCGAAAGGTGTGAGTAGAGAATTGGACACCGTTGAGGGGACTTACACCAATCTCAAAGAGGTTGGTAAAGAATTGGAAGCCGTGGAAGGGAGTTACGCCAATCCCAAAAGGTGTTGAGAATAGGATGCGGTGTTCCATAAATGGGAGTCTTACTCCTATCTCAAATATGTAGGCAGAGAATTGGAATCTATGGAGGGGCCTTACACCAATCTCGAAAGGTGTTGAGAATAGGATGTGATGTTCCATAAAGGGGAGTCTTACTCCTATCTCGAAGATGTAGGTAGAGAATTGGAAGCCATGGAGGGGACCTACACCAATCTCAAAAGGTGTTGAGAATAGGATGCGATGTTCCATAAAGGGGAGTCTTACTCCTATCTCGAAAGGTGTGAGTAGAGAATTGGATGCCGTTGAGGGGACCTACACCAATCTCAAAAGAAGTTGAGAATAGGATGCGAGGTTCCATATAGGGGAGTTTTACTCCTATCTCAAAAGGTGCTGAGAATAGGATGCGATGTTCCATAAAGGGGAGTCTTACTCCTATCTCAAAGATGTAGGTAGAGAATTGGAAGTCGTGGAGAGGACTTACACCAATATTGAAAGGTGTTAAGAATAGGATGTGATGTTCCATAAAGGGGAGTCTTACTCCTATCTCAAAGATGTAGGTAGAGAATTGGAAGTCGTGGAGGGGACTTACACCAATCCTCGGATATGGGAAGCAAAACTTAGGTACTGACCCCAAGAATCACATGAAAATAATGTAGAGAGTTTGTGATGTTGAATTTGAAGAAATATGTCACGTGAGAAGTTAGATTCTGTTGAAGAAGATTTGTTGAGTTTTTTGGGATTTTGTGCAGAATGTGAAATTCCGCGGGGATGTGAAGAGAGTTAATGCAGATAAAAATGGTTGTGTTGCACGCAAAAATAGTAAGAAACTCCAAAAATGAGAGAATCCACTCAACAGATTCGTTTCCTTTTCTTGTTGTTTTTATCACATTTAATTTTTCAAAATATGTCTTTAAAGCTTTAATTTTAATTGGTTGATTTTTAAAAGAAATTTGTTTTTTGGTTTATTCATTGGTGATTATTTAAATTTGAACTTTATAAAGATTTGTTGTTTCATTCTTTGTTAATTAAAATTCTGAACCAACGCGTGGTTCGTGGCTTTCATCCATCGCACAAAAAGGCAAATTACAAAAAGACACATTTTGAGAGAAATTTCTATTAATCTGCTCCCATAAAGATGTTACAGATTGAACATAGGCTGAAGCCTCAAAAAGATACAATATATAGTCCACGTCAAAATTCATTCAGAACATCTCATGCTATGAATACATTGTAGGCTGAACATATCAGTAACATACCATGTTGCTATATAAAGAAGTGAACCCTCTGACCATCTATACCAGGTACGATGAGCTCCTAATCAAGCAAACCTTCTAAGTCATGCCCCAGGATAAGATTTCCCTTCACATGTACTTAGAGGTACAACCTTCTCATAGCTCGTACTGCACAGTTTCGGGTCCAGCTGGAATCCATTTGGCATTTTGCTGTCATCCATCCTGCGGAAAGTCACAGACACCCTACGTTGTCGTACCCCTAAAATGCAATGTTTGGCGATGTCTGCACTGTTGCCTTTAATAACGAGCATAGAATCGACTGGTAGAGGAATCTCCACAGAACCTCTAAACTCACTAGGGCCGACGATATCAATTTCGTTCCCAAATAAAATATCTTTCATGCTCAGAAATGAGACCGTGCATAAAGTTCTTACAAAATCATGATGATCAATGTGTGGAGGCATGCAATCACCCTCATGATAGATGTTGATAATAAAACTATTTAGAATGCAGGTAGCAGACAAAATATTCCATTTGATCATTCTCTTGATCATCCAATTTATCATTGGCGATAGTGGATCTACTTGGTCGTGTCTGAGGATCCCAGGCGGATTCCCCTGTTTGCCATTTGTGAAGTTATAACAGCAGCTACATTGAATGGTGATTCTCCCTTTCCCTTTCATCCATTTCTTCGGCTCAAAATATGTTCTTTCCATGAGAAGGCCTGCTTGACCTCTATCTCTCAAATCAAAAATGCAGTCCAGAATGCTTCTTTTGTCACTCTCGGAGAAGACCCTGGTATACAGCTCCAGGTCTTTCAATATGTTGACAAATTTTCCTTGAACCTCTTCATAAAATTTAAATTCTCTTTTATTTACTTTACTTATCTTGTAGTACTCCATCATACTAGGGGTCAGTAGTGGTTGCGGGCATTCCACCCTTCGAGCATTGGCAGAAACCAAAACTGGCGCTGCTTGATCTGAAACAAGGGACTCGACATCTAGCGGGATGTATGACCCTGGGCTCCATGGTACATTATGGATCATCCATCATAAAATCTGAAGTCTGAGATCTATGGGTTCTTGAGGTATACTCTTCCAATGTACTGAAACGCTATAAATGTAGAACATTGCAATTGGTGTTTGGTGACTTCTGCACCGTTGCCTTTAAGAAGGAGCACTGAACCGACTGGTAGAGGAATCTCCACAAAACCTCTGAACTCACCAGGGCCGATGATATCAATTTCTTTCCCAAATAAAATATTGCTCTTACTTAGAAATGAGACCGTGCATAAAGGTATTACAAAATCATGATGATTAATGTGTTGAGGAATGCAATCACCCTCTTCGTAGATGTTGATATTACAACTATTTGGAATGCATGTAGCAGGCAGAATACCCCATTTAAAAATTTTTTTGATCATCCACTTTATCATTGGCGGTAGCAGATCTACTTGATCATGTTTGAGGATCCCAAACGGATTCCTTTGTTTGTCATTTGTGAAGTTGTAGCAGCAGCCACACTAGATAGTAATCCTCCCTTTTCCTCGCATCCATTTCCTTGGCTCGGAATAGGTCCTTTCCATAAGTAAACCTGCTCAACCTATGTCCCTTAGGTCAAAAATGCAGTTAAGTATACTTTGTTTGTCAGTCTCTGAGAAGACTTTGGTATAGAGTTCAAATCACTCCAATATGTTGATGAATTTTCCGTGAACTTCTTCGTAAAATTCAAATTCTCTTTTATTTACTTTACTTATCCTGTAGTACTCCATCTTACTAGGGGTCAGTAGCTGTTGTGGGCGTTCCTCCCTTCAAGCATTGGCAGGAACCCAAACTTGTGCAGGTTGATCTGGAACACCAGACTCGGCATCTAACGGGATGTATGAGCCTGGGCTCCATGGTACATATTGATCTATCCCCAGTGAGACGTATGGCTCATCCATCATAAAATCTTAAGTCTGAGACCCATCGGTGCTTGAGGTATACTCTTCCAATGTACTGAAATGATGTAAATGCTGAACATTGCAATCCAGGCATTCTACAAATGCATCCGTGGCTGATGTCCAAGCTGGTATTTTAGGGTTGCACGTCGGGCAACCCTTGCATAAAACATATGAAACTGAAAGTGTATCTGACTCTGTCACGAACCCTGGTTCTCCATCCGTGGTGGGTAGACTAGCAGAAGTTTCTTTTAGATCTGGATCATAAATATGCCCCTCAGGAATAGAGGTGAGCAAGTTGTTCGTCTGTCTCTGACGTCTGCGTTCTTGTCATAGAAAAGCTCTCTGCTTCTTGTCCTACGAAGCGAAGTACTTGGCAGTCGTTCATTATTAGCGGCTACTAGGCCCTCGACTGGTGTAGCTACCATGGAGGAAAGACGGCTGGGCCGTTCCATCGGATCTTGCTCTGTCATCACGTTCTTGCCTTTGTGTGAGACATTATCTTTAGCAGTCACCCTCAACAGTGAAGGCAATCCCTCTTTCTCTTTGCAACTGACTACATCCATGAGAGGACCTTCATAGTCCATGTCAACCTGGTTAAAATCCATGTTGAAATCTATGGTACCGCCTTGCAGAGCCATCTTCTAATTTAGTGTAAGGCTTCAGCCATCCTTGAAATCAAAGATCAGCCTCTGTCCTGACTTTTTTCTGCAAACAACAGGAAAAACGTCAGGGGGCCGAAACTTGTCATGAACAAGAATAAAAAAAAGTATTTATTAAAGTAAATTTTAGTTTGTTTTTTTGAAATGAAACGTTTACTTTATGTATGAGTTTGGTTAATTTTAGTGAAATATTAAGTTCAAAAGTTAGAAAGGGGAAAATTTGAAGTTTAAAATATTTTTCTTAAAATTTTCATTATTTTGAGGTTAATTACAGAACTTGGACCCGGTCAAAGACATTTGGCCACATAGACAATCAAAGTTTTAATGTTTCAAAGAAAGTGAAGGTAAGCAACATCAAGTTGCGTAATAAGTTTTCAGATATCGTCCATTTATTGGTAACATGGGTCTTTCACCTTGGAAGTCCACTAACTGGTAGGCTCCTCCTATGTAGACATTTTCAATGACAAATGCTCCCTCCCAAGTTGGCTCAAATTTTCCACCTATTTTGCAGCGTGCAAGAATAGACCTTTTGAGCACATGTATGAGGTCAATAACTTTGAATCTCCTTGGGCGGACCAATTTATCATGGGCTTGTGCCAACTTTGCCTTGTAAAGCTCCAATTGTTGTGCTTCTAGTCATTTTCCCTCGAGACTTTCCAGTTCCTCAAGTCTGAGTTTCACACTTTCTCCTTTTGTGAGTTGGTAGACAACAACAACTCTAAGAGACGGTGTATGGATTTCTAGCGATAGCATGGCCTCAGACCCGTACACGAGCATATAAGGTGTACACAGAGTGGGAGTCCTGAAAGTCATCTGGTAGGCCCACAATTCTTCTAATAGTTTGTTGTGCCAATCCCTTTTGTTTTCATCGAGTGTTTTCTTCAAATGTACCAGTGTTTTGTTGAAAGCCTCAACCAGACCATTTGCTCTTGGATAGTAAATTGTAGAGTATCACCAATCTATCCCATGTCTTTTGACAAAATTATTTATCTTTGTGCTTCTGAAAGCTATCCCATTGTCAGAAATTATTCTTCTTAGTACTCCAAAACGGTAGATGATTTAACTTTTCAAAAATTGAAGGATGTGCTGTGCTGTAACCTCACTTAATGGCACTGCCTCCGCCCATTTGGAGAAGTAATCCTTAGCGGCAAGTATAAACCTGTATCTTTTAAATGATGGAGGGTCTATCAGACGTATTATGTTTGTGCCCCAACACTCTAATGGCCACGAGGCAAAATATCGGTGTAGCACATTTAGAGGCTGGTGTAAGACCACCCCATGCACTTGGCATTGGTGAAATTTTCTGAATGTATCCATGCAATCGGACATCATTCTCGGCCAATAATATTCGAGTCTTTGGATCTTCATTTTCATTTTCAACCTTGACTGGTGAGCGCCTCACAATCCGGCATGTACCTCTTTGACAATAATCCGTGCTTTGCTCTTCTCAAAGATCGTAGCCACATCTGGTCAAATGATCTTCTGTAGAGAACATTTTCCATCAGAGTATATATCATAGCACTTCTTGTGATGTGATATGCCACTAACTTGTCCTCTGGTAATCTTCTAGTTTGTAAATATTTTATAGATGGTTTACGCCAATCTTCATTGATATCGGCAACTGTATCTATCGTCTCCTCTTTCCCAAGTTTTTGTAGAGTGTTCAGGTCGATCTGAGACAAAACTTATCTTCCTCGTACCATGCTTTCTATAGAATCCTCCGAGGACATGCCAATTTCTTAGCGAGTTTTGCTAGAGCGTCAACATGTGAATTATCTACCCAAGGAATCAATAGAAAGTCACACTAGGAATCTATTCCAATAACTTCATTGCATACTGATGATATTCTGCCAACATTGGCTTCAAGATTCTGTATTGCTTGACGACTTGCTGAAGGATAAGCTGAGAGTCACCGTGGATGGTGATATTGGTTATATCCATTGAGATTGCCAATTCTAATCTGATGATCAAGGCTTCATACTCAGCCTCGTTGTTGGTGCACAGCTCTGTCAAGTGATTGGAGAATCTCAGCAACCCTTATCTGGCGTGATGAAGACCAACCCAATCCTTGACTTGCCTAGTATAATTATTCCTGATTCTTTGTCTTTTCTGGCTGATGAAGAACCGTCGAAGTACATCTCCTAGCGTTGCACACTAGAGAATTCCATGTATAGTATTTTCTCATCCGGTTACTCGTCGTTGAAAAAGCACCCAGCTGGCAGTGGGTGTACAACAAGAAAGTCTGCTAGTATTTGTCCCTTGATAGCATGGAGGGGAACAAAAGTTATATCAAATTGCAATAAGATCATTGACCATCTTACTAAACATCCGAAGAGTGTTGGTCGGGTCATCAGATATTGCAATGGCTTAACTTTTAAGATTAGGGTAATCTTATGAGAAAACATGTAATGTCTATGCTTTTGAGCGGCAAAAGTTAACGCCAGACAATTCTTCTCGATAGTTAGATATCTTATCTCCATCGGTATTAGACGACGACTCAAGTAGTATAGTGCATTTCTTTACCCTCATGTTTGACTTGGGCTAAGAGGGCTTGGAGAGAGTCATCTAAAGTCGCGATATGAAGTATCAACAGTTTCCCTGGGATAGGGGCTGCCAAGACAGGAGGTGTCATTAAATATTATTTAACATCCTCAAAGGCCCGGTAGCATTTTTCTTCCCAAATAAATTTGGCATCCTTTTTAATTAATGCCGAGAAAGGCTAACATTTACCTGAGAGATTAGAAATAAAGCGTCTCAGATATGCCAACTTCCCCTAGAAGGAAAGTAGTTATTTTAAAGTTTTAGGAAGAGGCATTTCCAAGATGGCTTTAATTTTATCTGGGTCGTTTACTTTTGATGACCAAATCATCCACGTAGCATTCTACTTGGTTGTGAATGAGTTTGTCAAAAATCTTCATCATTGCACGCTGATATGTTGCTCTGACATTCTTAGGCCGAACGACATCACTATGTAGCAGAAAATTCCAATCAGTGGTTTGAAGGCTGTGAGTGCTGCATCCTCAGGAGCCATCTTGATTTGGTTGCATCCCAACGATCCGTCCATGAAGGAGAAAATTTCATGTGTTGAAGCAATATCCCCCATCATCTCTGGTGTGGGTAGTGGAAACTCATCTTTCGAACATGCCTTTTTCAAATCTCTGAGGTCAACACAAACACGGATTTGTCCATTTTTCTTCTTAACAGGTACAATATTAACCAACCATATGGGGTACTGTTCTTCTTTTACAAAGTTGGCGTCTATTAATTTCTTCACCTCAGCGACGACTTGTTGTTCTATTTCAAGGTGCATTCTCCTGGGAGCTTGTTTTACTGAGGTTATATTCTGGTTCACCTTAAGTTTATGGACTGTAACCTCTGCTGACAGTCCTGACATTTCATCGTATGTTCATGCGAAGTAATCTTGGAATTATGTTAATAGTTTGATCAATTCTGCAGATTCTTTGTCATTAAGTAGAAAACTTATAAATGTAGGCTGGGGTCATTCTTCAGTCCTAAAGTTAATCTCTTTCAACTCATCAATGGTAGATTTAATTCCTTCCTCAAATTCTGGGGGAGCATCTTCTCTTGGTTGATCAGTATAGTCATCCTCTATATTGAGGCAATCCTCTTCTGACTGACCAGTAACAACCATGCCAAATTCAAAATCATCGACTGGTCCGACAGTACTTAATCCGAGACCCTCTTTTGAATTTGGAGTTTAACTATTACCATTCCATAATTTTTCAAAAAGTTGAAATTTATTTTTTGGTTTGAATTGGGAGTTCAACTTCTAGCATTCCATAATTTTTCAAAAAGTTGAAATTTATCTTTTGGCATTTGTTTGGTAAATAGTATTCCACAATTTTTCAAAGTGTTGAAATTTATCTTTTGGCATTTGTTTTGGTAAATGTATAGTATTCCATAATTTTTCAAAGAGTTGAAATTTATCTTTTGGCATTTGTTTTGGTAAATTTCGTAGCATTCCATAGTTTTTCAAAAAGTTGAAATTTATCTTTTGGCATTTGTTTTGGTAAGTTTCCTTTTACCATTCTATAATTTTTCAAAAAGTTGAAATTTATCTTTTGGCATTTGTTTTGGTAAGTGTCCAGGTACCATTCCATAGGTTTTCAAAAAGTTGAAATTTATCTTTTGGCATTTGTTTTGGTAAGTGTACCTGTTGAATTAATTTTCACAAGGCAGAAGTAACCAAAAGGCAATTCCATTAATTCATTAGAATCATCATCCAAATTTACATGTTTTCCAAGCACAATAGAGGTAGAAGCACGGTAAAATTGGATCGGCTTTGTACCAACACTACGGACTTACTTGACCTCTAAATTCTCTACCTTTTGAGGGAGAATCAGAGTAAGGGTCATAGCATTCACATAGTGGTTTATCCGATCATACATTGATTCATATTCATTTTTCTCTGTATCTTCTAGGGATATCTCATACTGAGGTTTCTTTCGTCCTGTCATCATTATCTCATTTTTTGAACTATCTTCATTACAAATGTTGATGGTTTGCCTAGTCAATTCAATAATTAAATTGATCCTTCCTCGTCCACGTCCCCGGCCTCGACCTCGGGTGCTCGAACTAAAAGAACCTTCACCAACTCGTTGTAAGGGAGTGGTGGAAGATCGTTGAAGCGGAGTTGAATGGCCTCCTTTTTGTAATTTTTTTGAATCTTTTTCTTTGTTTATGATAAATTCACATGAGAAGACAGTACTCTTTGGAGGCACGTAGTAGGCAGCATCATCATGGATACCAACTTCATGCACTAAAAATGATTGTAGGTCTTCTTTGATGCAACTTTCTTGACAATCTTTGCGTTACTTGATGCACTGGTGTAGAGATGATGGAACCATATTGTGTTCATGAATCTATGGTCGACCCAGTAGAGCGTTAAAAGAGGTCTCGACGTTGATGATATGAAACTTAGCGGTTGTCACGAGTTCTCCAACTTTCGTAAGTAATGTAATTGATCTGAGGGCTCTTTCTCCCTTTTGGTTGAATCCTCTTAAAATCATCTTATCGGTCATAAGTTCTTGAGCTTCAATATCCAAATAGGACAATTTTCATAGGATCATCAAGTTAAGAGAGGCTTTAGGATACACTAAAACTGTGGATAACACAAATATGCTGATGTTGACGGAGATGTAGATTGGATGGTTGTGGTCGGCGTTACCGAGCAGCAAGTCTTCATCTGTGAAGGTTACCCCTGACTGTTCTTTCAAAGAGCAAACTTCATCTGAGGATGTGCTGTCCAACTGAGCTAAGCAAATTTCTGGGTCAAGCAAATCCGTAACCAGAGACTCTCTCATCTCCTTTGATAGGATCATAGGGTCGTAGATGCTTAATCGGGTCGGTAACTTCCTAAGATGAGCTAGCACGTTGTATTTTACTTAGTATGATTCTCCAATTTTATCTTGATTATGTGGTTCTTCCACTGGTGTAGGTAGGGGTATCTCTTCTCGGGTCATTATTTGCTTTCCTTTATCTGTTGGAGCTGTCCTTGGTGGTAACACTTTTTCGCTCCTCAAGTTAACTTCTGTAATTTCTTCTTCTTAAGATATCATTGTTGAATCTTACGATGTTTTTTCCTCTTCTTCAGAAAGATGCAAGTTGATGTCAAATGGTGTACCGTGATGCTCGAGAATTGGTTCCTCGTTATTGGTGTTGTTGTAAGCGGTATCATTGATGTCTTCTTTGGACTTAACAATGAGTTCATCAGACTCAGATACGATTTAAGGATCATTTTAGGGATCGAGATCAAACTTAGATCGGTCATAATTAGTTACGTTATCACTAGAAACAGTTAAAACGTAGCCGAAATCACAATCATTATATTCATAAAACCCCGGAGGGACAAAAAGATAATCATACAAACTCAAGGGTTCGAGGATTTTCTTCCCCAAATCCGAGACAATCAATCTAGTAGAGGCAGCCCCTATCCTACCACCCGTGCTATCAATCTTTATAATGAGGCTTTTCTTCTTCTTCTTTGTCCTTGACCATGATGGATCTCCTGACAAAACCTTCATCTCAGGCTTGGTATGCTATGGACTCTAAATAGAGCCTTGCTTTGATGCAGATTGGATCTTATTTAGTATTTTCTTGGATGATCTACTCCAGACCTCATTCCATTCTTCTTCGGTGTTCGTAGAAGCTTGTTTCAATAAATCCTGTATTTGATTAAGGACCCTCTTGAGTTCATCCCAAGTTGTACTCCATCCATCTTTTCCTGTATACGGATTGATTGGGGAGATTGGCTCGGCCGAAATCATATTTATGGAACCTTTTTCAGGTTCTTTTAAATATTCTTTCAGAATTTTTATATTCTCCTTTTTAAGGTTCCTCTCGAGCCAATCCTTAAAGACGAAGCATTTTTCTATAGTGTGCCCGAGCAACCGGTGGTATGGGCAATAATTTGGCTCATTCTTCCTATCTACCTCTTCGGGCTTCTTTGGATCTGGTAATTTGAATCCTGGCTTCTTCATCAGACTTCTGAATATTTTAAGTATAGCTTCATCTTTGAAAAAATACATCGTCTTACGTCGCTCTAACAAGGACATTTTCTTATCCCTTGTTCAAGGTGATCCCTCTTGAGGCGGTCGCTGGTTGGATTGACTACTCTGTTTCTGAGTGTATTGTGACGAAGACTGGCGAGGCTCTTCTACATATTTCTTTATCGACTGCTTTCCTTTGTCGACAGTCGCTACTACTCTTGATTTCTTTTTGTATACTCTGGTCACCTTAGCCTTTTCATGTCGCTCCATGTGCTTAATTTCCTCTTGAAGACTGCTGGCTTTACTAAGTAGCTTCTTGAAGGATTTGATAGTGAGTCCCTTGAGCATGAAAGCTACTGGCCCATTTTTCTTCTTGAAGACTGTTGGCTTTACTGAGTAGCTTCTCGAAGAATTTGATGGTGAGTCCCGTAAGCATGAAATCTAATGGCCCATGAATGAAGTAGAATTTCAATTGCATGATGTTCCTGTAGCTGAGGTTCACATTTCATGCTAAGGTTTCTGCACCTCAAAATATAGTCTACTAAAGTTTAGCTAGGCTTTTATTTTTCCATCATGAGCTCTCCAATAGACACATGATGCTGCGCCCCGGCAAATCTTTTCAAAAAAAATTGTTCCAATTCAGAAAATGTTTTAACCAACCCATTGAGCGAGTCAGCGTACTAGTCAAAAGAAATTCCTAACAAGCTGCTGACAAACTGCTAGAAGAGTAGAGCTTCACCATTTCTTGTGTTGCCACAGCTGGCTCGGAAATGTGTTATATGCTATCTGAGGTTTCCAGTCCCATCGAATAACTTGAAGTTTAGGACCACAAAACCTTTTTGGAAATGCATGTCATTGAACTCCTTCGAGTAAGGTCTACCCTTTAGAACCAATGCACCACCCTTAAATTGGGTTAAGGCATCTTGCACTTATTCAACCATTTGCTTAAATTCATTTTCTAGCATGGGACTTAATGGAGAATCTTTCTTTGGTTGCTCATCTTTGTTTGCTGAGGTAACCTCTCTTCTTTCATCTATGATGTGTATGATTTCCGGCTGATTGATTTCTAGAGAAGCCAATTACGGAGCTTGTGATTGCCCCTGAATGGTGGCCATGGCGGTCATAGTTGCACTCATCTCTTGTATTCTTTTCTCCAGTAGACTAACTTGCTCATCCCTTAAGAGGACAGCCCCATGCAGCTCATCTACAGCGTTCTCTTCGGTGCGAGGTTGAACCTCACATGCAGATGTGGTGGCTCTGGTTTTGATCACATGGACATCCCTGAAATGCTCCTTCAAGCAATCATTGTAATCAAAATTTTCATTGTCGCTATCAATGGAAACTTCATGTTCTTGAGCTAACTCTGAAATCTCGATCTTGAGAGTCTCAACTTTCTCTTCAATTATTGATTCCTTGATTGCTTTAAGATCCGGAGCACCCTTATGGACGTCCTCTACTTGTTCTTCCATCTCGTTCGCTATTTTTACGACGATGTCAGATATTTTAGATCTTAGTTTCACTTCTAGTCTCACGGGCTCACTAGACTGTATCAATGTGGCGACCATGCGTATCCATAGATTTTTCTTTTTTGATGATCATGTCTCAGGATGAAGCATATTAGTAGAAACATCAGTACGTCAAGGAAAATTGTGCTCCCTGTGGTGTGGACCGACTACAGTGTCAGGTAATCGTCTTGTCTTTGCCTTTGGGATTGTAGGAACGTCTCCATAATGGGTGACAAGTAAGATTTTTGGACCCGGTCATGACCTAACTAGTCGATGTCCTTGCGCTCCTGGTGGTAGTATGATCAGTAGTAATCACTGTGGTATCCTCTCTCTTTCCTAAACGGAACCAAACGGGGATGCGAGTAGGTGGCACTCATGTTGTCTTGTGAGATTGTCTGGCAGACTTGATCACCTTTGAAATTTCCTTCTTCATGCGAGGGGAAATTGCATCTCCCACTCATTTAAGCAACTCGCTAACTGAACATCTCTCTTTGGTAGCAAGCCTTCTGAAAATTGCACTAACTCGAGTGATAGAAGTGAACTTCTTTCTCTCCTCACTGTGTTCATGAAGTAACGGTAATGCGAAAGTGATTCTCCGGATACTCTCATATCCATCATTGTCCTTCAGAGGATGGAATCTACTTCCTCGTAGAAGCGGATAAATTTCTTGTAACACTTCTTCATCTTGATGAGGCTCCTCCTCAACGGGTGTCTCCTTGGGAACCTGGGCTTTAATGGCCCTCCAAACTTTTTTGTTACAGTTCCTCGTTTGAGTTTAGGTCATAGGTACAACCCTCAAACTTGATTCGATTTCAAATACAGGTGGTGGGATAGCTAATCCTTCAGTCGGATCTTCACTAATCTTTACTCCTTTCCCCTTAGCAACAGAGGGGCTAGCAGGTTTGGCGGGTATTGTGACGGTAGTATTTTAAGACTTCTTACAGATGGGGAAGTTTTGAGGGTAGTTCAGACTGAATTCTGCAGATGGTTCTTGTATTTCCGGAGCGGCAATCTTCATTACTATGTTGACCTCAGTTTTTATTGAGGTTTAGTTTTTCCTCTTTAGTAGCCTAGGGTCTAGTCATAGGACTTTTCCTGTTGACTATTCCTAGAAAAGTAGATATGGAACCCTCACCACTAGAAATTCTAAACTTTTCTCTACTCAGCTTCAAGTTCCACATGTTGCTCTCAACCTCTAAATACTTAGTAGGTGGGGTCACTATGGGGGAAACTCAAGATGAGTCACCCTTAGAATTGTTGGACCTTAGGGTTGACCTTGAGAGTTGGTCTAGAGCTAAGGCACTCACTACACTTATCTGTACCCACAATCACTCATAACTCTGAACTCAAATTTCTAGCCTAGATCCCTTGATCTTTTGTGATACTCATGTAGATGGTCCCCTAAACCTACTAGCCCTAGGGCTATGGTTTGGCTAAGACCACTATGTAGAGGACCCGAAATGGGATTTCCTTCTGTCCATGGCTTATTGGTGATGATTGGTACCTCAACTCTACTAAAATATCCATCTTGGCCTTTTACCCCTAAAACGCCCCTTGATTACCAAAATGCCCCTCTTGAGCTCAAAATCCCAAAAATTTCAACCCAATAAATCCTAAATATTCTCAATTTCATTTTTCTCAACTACTACCAATTTATCCAATTTGACCATCTTTAAGTCAACTACCACATGACCCACTTTGGCCAATTTGACCATCTTTAACCAAAATCCCCAAATTGCTCTTTAAAGACCCAAATTTCCCCAAATCCAACTCAAATGTCCACCAATTTGATCTCAATTGACCTCAATTCCAATACCATACTCAAAATCACTTCTGATGTGACCAAACTAAACTAAATCCAAGCTTAATTGGTACATGATTTGAGCCCAATTTTGATTTGGGTCAAAACCCCAATTTTGACCATATGACTTAATCTCACCAAATTGAACCCATAGCCTAGTCAATTGGCCTCAATTAATGTTTAAAAATCTTTATAACATTATTATACATCAAAATCAAACATCAATTGACANACATGACCAAATTGATTAAAGTTCAAAATTCCCTCAAATTGACCCTCCAATTGAGCTCAAAACCACTTTCATCCTTCACCAAACTTGTTCCTTGTGACCATATAAATCAAATGCAACAATTAATTGAGCCAATTGACATGGCTAACCTAGCACAAACCCAAGTTTTGATCATTTGTACCCACTTGGACCCATACACTAAATGTGACCTAACCACCCTAAGGCCACCAAATCAACTCCACCACAACCATT
This sequence comes from Phalaenopsis hybrid cultivar, assembly GCA_002079205.1. NCBI lineage: Eukaryota > Viridiplantae > Streptophyta > Magnoliopsida > Asparagales > Orchidaceae > Phalaenopsis > Phalaenopsis hybrid cultivar. The sequence continues at coordinate 51,965 of JXCR01070916.1, read as the reverse complement.
AGTTGGACTTAGTGACCAGTCCAAACACCATGAAATCACATAAATCAAGCCATGGACCAAAAGTCCCATAAATTAAGGGATCTTATTTCCAAAAATACACATGCTTAAGATATCTTTTCCAAATCCAAGCACATTTGCATTAAATTGTTGTGATGGATTCCTCTGGGTTCCTTGAGCTCCTGCCACCTCCCCCTGGCCGGCTGGCCAGCCTAGTGGCTGGAAAAGCCCAAAACTGAGAGCCACTCCCATGGCACCTCACCCAAATCAAATCTAGAGGCCAGCTCATCCAAATCAAACTATGGAGCTCCTCTGCCCTCCACCTAAGCACCACATTACACCTCTTGATTGGCCACGGCAACCACCATAACCCCAATTTTATAAAAGGCCACCTCCATGGCCGTTAAACAAGGTGCTAAAATTTCCTTATAGAGGTTTCTCCAAACATCACACAGAGCTTCCCTTAGATTTGCATTCCAACCACTTTCCCTCACCCATTCCCATTGCCGGAGCCCAATTTTGAGCTCGAAACATTGCCGGAAGCCAGGATAGAACCCAATATACCTCCACACTCCACCAAACTTTAATTCCTTATACCTACACCTTCACAAGAGTGAAATAAGCTAAATCCCCATTAAATCTCCTTCCATAGAGCCTCTACCATAGCTCTAAACCAACACCCAAATCTGACCGTGATCGAATTCATTCCTAGGCCTTACACCAAGACCAGCGACTTAATGCCTAGCCTCCTTGGACCCCAACGAACGTGCCAAGCACCTCTGATCGAAGCCTCCCTTCTCAGAGCAAAGGTATAAAACTTCTCCTTCTCTAGAGCATATTTTGATTCTCCATTTACTTAAACTTGACTTCATGGCATCTTAATCGTATGAATGTGTTTGTCTCAATTACACAAGTCCATAGGATCAAACCAGACGTGATTTGGTCGAGTATAGGCCGAGATCTTAAGGTTTTAGTGTGCACGGGCACGTGATTTCTATCAGGGATGATGACGTGGAGCCGTTCGATCAAGCGTGTATCAAATGGACGGGGAGCCTTTCGATCAAGCGTGTATCAAATTGACGGGGCAGATCAAGCCGGACAGCACTGCGGGACATAAACAACGGGCCGAGTCATCAGCTACGTCGACGGCGGCGTCCAACCAGAGCGGGCCACTCATGCCTTCGAAGCTGCCTAGGATCTAGTCATCACGCACTGTTTAAATAAATAAATAGGGCCTTTTTCAATTTATTTAAATACCCTTAACTTAGAAAATACATAAATTTGTGTAGAAAAATCCCAAAAAAAAATAAAAATCACCCTCTTGCTCAAAAATCCATAACTTTGTGTAGAAAAATCAAAAAAATAAAATAAAAATATCCTCTTGCTTAGTAATACATAACTTTGTGTAGAAAAATCATAAAAATAAAATAAAAATACCCTCTTGCTCGGTGAATAGAGGAGAATAATGTGGAATATTTTTCAAGTCCATTTGATGCATAAAATATTTTTAATTAATTAGATACTATTTTTAATTAAATAAAAATTCACCGCCACAACATTCAAAATATAAAATAACTCAAAATTTAATCACAAACATCACACAAAACTACAACTTCAACTAAATTAAAACATCTTTATTGGATGATCGGGAATCCCTAGGAGGAGGTAACCTACGGTTGCTAACGAGGCTTCCCATGGTTTAAATGAAATTATGGAACTCATTAAGTTGGGTTTAGTAAGTTCATTTGGACTAAGTGAATCCAATATAAAATAGTGATGTCGGAACGAGGGAACCGTAGGATCCTAACCGGTGTCACTCTAATTAACTTTAATATGCCCTATAAAAAAGTTTTTGAAGAACTTCAACCATAGGACCACCTGATTTGACAATATAGCTGGACACACTAGATAACTCAAACTCGTTGCGGCAAGAAGCTTGGAGCTAGCTTGGTGGGCAGCACGACCATCATCAATAACTCAAACTCGTCGTGGCAGGGGCTTGGAGCTAGCATTGTGGGTAGCACGACCATCTTCAACCCAAAACCTGTCTTCCCCAGCTAAACCAATCTTCCTTCCTTAGATATAAACAACAAAGCCATAAGACTAACCTGTCTTCCCCAGCTAAACCAATCTTCCTTCCTTAGACTTAAATAACAAAGCCATAGGAATCGTCGCGACAAGAGCTTGGAGCTAGCTTGGTGGGCAGCACGACCATCTTCAACAGCAAAACTTGTCTTCCCCAGCTAAACCAATTTTCCTTCCTTAGACTTAAAACAACAAAGCCATAGGACTTAGAGGTTGCTTGCGTATGGAACGTAAATCCTCACATCAACTTTAGGCCTTTGTATAGCTCTGCTATACAATATAAGCCCTAACTCATCCTAGGATTCTGAGGTTGTCGTTTGTCACAACCTAAACCCTCACATCTTCTAGGCTATTTGTGTGATCATTTCACACGAATGTAAGCCCTAATTAAGAAATTGGCAGGATGAAACACCTAAATATTTCTCCTCAAAACTGAAGCCAAACATTAGGATAGCTCGGGAAGTCACCGGAGTTCTCCTCTGGAACCATGACATGCCCTAGTTCTTCTTTCTTTGGATTCTACAATAAAATATTCCAAATTTGAACAAATCCCTTTTCACACCTCTACATCTGATTTCGTTGAAAAGTCCTATGCTTTAATTGAACCAATCCCCTTTCACACCTCTACGTCCGATCTCATTGAAAAGTCCTACCCTTTGAAATTTTTATTCTACAATAAAAATGTTCCAAATTTGAACTAGTCCCCTTTCACACATCTACGTCCGATTTCGTTGAAGAGTCCTACCCTTTGAAATTCTATTTCTTGATTTTTATCGAGAGTCTTCTTAGGTGGCTTTGGTCATTTAAGATGTAATTAACTTTAGGGGCTTGCCCTTATAGGAAGCATGTCTGATTCCAGCTTAATATAAACCCTATTCAATCCTTTATATTAAATAGGGGAACTTGTCGGCAAATACAAAGGTTTCGCAGACCAAACGGACGTCATACTTTCCTTAGTTTATTTTGATCGAGCCTCATCCTTAATTCTTGTGTTTATCCTTTGGAATAAATACAGGATTTGAGGTACAGTGCTCTTTCATTTTAAACTATGAAAAATATGGGGTCAGTTTGATTTCATACTTCAACGTCCTTCCGAAGCAGGCGACGGGATTTCGATTCCAGCGACCGACAGCTTCTTATGGGCAACCCCACAAACAAATCAACCCCCAAAATAACGCCGACATACTACAAACGGGGCTTCCCCAAGGATGACCTCAAGATCTTCAAATCCAGCTCCAAATTTGATGGTAGAAGCAAGGTTGCGGGCTTAGTGACTCGTTGGCAGACTACAGGAAAAGGTCGTCATTGGGTAGGCCATTGCAACAGGCTTGAAAACAGAAAGTTTTAGGATTAGCTATAAGGCCAAAAACCTCGTAATTTTTAGTGCAAGCATTGAAAGTAAAGGTTGATCTGCAGACCGGGCGGGTCTTAATTTATGGGTATTTTAAAATATTGTTTAAGAAAATGTGTAAAATTTAATTAATATAAGAAAAATTCAAAATGCGCGCATCACAACACGATTTGGTTTAATTTACAAGATAGCAAATCAAATTTGAAAAGGAGATGTGAAGTATTTTAGGAACCAGTTCAGGACCCATTTAGTGGCAGAAAATGCCTAAGTGGAACGAGTCCACCGACACACCTATTGGGGGCCCGACCCGACATGAAAATTCAAAGAGTCCTTAATGGTCTTCTGAACCCCTTTATTCAAGGATGGCTGAATAGCTAGTCCTGAAGTCTAAGGAGTTGGCTATACCTTCCCAAGGCAAAAATGGGTAAAGTATGCCAACGGAAGAAGGGTAACTTGGTCTAAGAGGGACATAGACATATTACCAATGTGTGAAGACAATATTTCTTGATTTGTATGGAGAGAAAATCTTGTCCCCAGCGGAGTCGCCAGAAGCTGTCGGCGCTATTTTTGGGTTGGGGGAGATACTCGTAAGAAGCTGTCGGTCACCAGAATAGAAATCTTGTTGCCCGCTTCGGAAGGACGTTTTAATTTACATATATATTTAGTTTTAGAAAAATATGAAATCAAACTGAGCACATATTTTTCATAGTTTAAATGAAAGAGCATTGTACATCAAATCCTGTATCTATCCCGAAGGATAAACACAAGACTTCACAACGAGGCTCAATCAAATAAACTAAGATATATGACATACGTTTGGTCTATAAAACCTTTGTATTTCTCGAGAAGTTCCCCTATTTAATATAAAAAATTAAATAAGGTTTATATTAAGCTGGGTTCGGACATGCTTTCTAAAAGGGCAAGCTCCTATATTTAATTACATCTTAAATGACCAAAATTATCTAAGAATACTCTCGATAAAAATCAGGAAATATTATCTTCAAAGAGTTTCAAAGGGTAGGACTTTTCAATGAGTTTGAACATAGAGGTGTGAAAGGGGTTTGGTTCAAATTTGAAATATTTTGTAGAGTTCAAAGGAAAATGAACTAGGGGATGTCATAGATCCAGAGGAGAATCTCAGTGACTTTCATTTTATTGTAGAATCCAAAGGAAGAAGAACTAGGGGATGTCATGGATCCAGAGGAGAACTCCGGTGACTTCTCGAGAAAGGAAGAGGAACTAGGGGTTGTCATGGATCCAGAGGAGAACCTCGGTGACTTCCCAAGCTATTTCCAAAGGAAGAAGAACTAAGGGTTGTCATGGATCCAGAGGAGAACCTCGGTGACTTCCCAAGCTATCAAATGTGGCTTCAGTTTTAAGGAGAAATATTTAGGTGTTTCATCCTGCCAATTTTATTAGTTAGGGCACACATTCGTGTGAAATGATCACACAAATAGCCTGGAAGATATGAGGATTTAGGTCGTGACCAACAACAACCTCAGAATCTTCAGAAAAGTAAAGGCTTATATTGTATAATAGGGTTATATAAACGCCTAAAGATAAGAGGAGGATTTATGTTGCATAAACAAGCAATCTCGAAGTCTTATGAGTTAGTTGTTTAACTCTAAGGAAGGAAGATTGGTTTAATTAGGGGAAACAGGTTTTACTGTTGAAGATTGTGATGTTGCCCACCATCCTAGCTCCAAGCTCCTTGCCGTGACGAGTTTGAGTTTTCTAGTGTGACAAGTTATAATGTTAAATTAGATGGCCTTATGGTTGAAGTTCTTTAAATTTTATGGGGGCATGTTAAAGTTGATTAGAGCGACACCGGTTAGGATCCTACGGTTCCCTCGTTCTGGCACCACTATTTACTATTGGATTCACTTAGTCCAAATTAATTTACTAAACTCAACTTAATGAGTTCCATAATTTCATTTAGACCGTGGGAAGCCTCGTTAGCAATCGTAGGTTACCTCCTCTGAGGAATTCTCGATCATCTAATAGAGATGTCTTAATTTAGTTGGAGTTGTGGTTTTGTATGATGTTTGTGATTAAATTTTGAGTTGTTTTATATTTTGAATGTTGTAGCGGTTGTAGTTTTGTGTGATGTTTGTGATTAAATTTTGAGTTGTTTTATATTTTGAATATTGTGGTGGTGAATTTTATCTTAGTTGATTTTAGTTTTAGTTTTGGTTTTGGTTCAGTGGCTATCCTGATAGTTTTAATTTTCATGCAGGGTGGCATCATTATTTAACATGCAAATTTGCAGGTATAAAAGTACAGTATGAAAGTACAAGAAAGACAATGCTAAAAACTATAAAAGCGTACATGGCGAGTCTTCTCGTTCCACCACCTGAAACTCAAAAGGTATGTTAAGGCAGTTTATATGAGACGGGGAAGTAAAATCTTGATGGCCTATCTAACCCCAGGTCATATGTTGGTGGGTCCTTAAGAGTTTAGTTAAGGATGATGTTGCTAAGCAAAATATATTAAGTTTAATAAATCTCTGAGGTATCCAATAGATCTTGAGAAAGAAGCAGGTCCGTGCTACTCTCTCACTGCCTGGTGGAAAATCTTGAGTTCTTTTAAAATTTTTATGTTGCTTAATAATTCATCTTACAAAATACCCTAATGCTCAATGAACATTGATGTCTTAATTATCCCTAAGAGTAAGGAAATTAACATCTGTATTTTAATTTTGAAAATTATGTGGGTGAAGTCCCTTAAAGAGGCAAGTTAGTGTTATAGGAACACTTAACCAAATTTTTGTCCTAATTGAGCTTGTAATGTTTAAAAGACGCCTTAGTTTTAATTGATATTTACTTTTCCAATCCTCATTTAAATGGAACTTGCTTTAGCCTAAGTCACTACTAAGCACTTAAGACCTTGATGAGTGTCTTGGTTAGTTTTGAAAAGGTTAACCTTTAGGTGGTCATAAATCATGATTTAAGTTTTTTTTAGAAATCAAAATAAGGGTACTAAATTGATTAATTATTGACCTCAAAAGTCATATCCCTAAGTGCTGGGTTCACTTTATTTTAGTAAACTTCCAATTTTAATAATTTAATAATTTATTAACTTATCTTTTCAATTAAGAAAGTGAGTTCGGTTACCACCAATTATCCTTTTAAGTTTCAAACATCCAAATTAAGATCAGAGGTTACCCATTTCCCTCTTTAAATTAAGCCTAAATGTTAATTAAGGCTAAAATTCCAAAATTACATATTTGCCCCTAAGGCTCTAACTCTTCATAATTTATCAAATTTAATTCAAATGACTTTGAAATTTTTATTCTACCTCATTCATGGGTCAATTAAGAAATCAGAGGAGAAAATTTCATTTTTTTAAATTTAATTTAATTTATATAATTATTTTCATGCAAAAATAGGATTTTTAAAAGAAAATTTTTAACTTGACCAAGGTAAATTCTAACCCCTTGAAATTTTTACTGAAGGTAGACCTAGACCAGAGAAGCCTTTGGACCAAATTTCATGATTGTTTGGATTTTATTTGAATTTTAAGAATTATTCTAAATTATGGGGTGTATTTATTAAATATAAAATATTTTAAATGGTGAAAATTAAATTTTGTATTTTTAAAAGGTCTTCCTAAGGTTAGAGAACTTATAGCAGAAAATTCTATATTTTTTAGAATTTTATTTGATTTATTGGAATTATTTTATGTGAAAACTTATTTTTAGCCTTTAAAAATCATTTCTTAAACTTTGAAATTCAATATCCTTATTTATAAAATTAGAAAAAATATTCTAGTTGTTCCTAAGTGCTTAGGAGGCAATTTCAAATATTTCCACGAATTTTATTATTTTTGTGATTTTTATGGTTTTTTAATTATTTTAAATATTCAAATTGGGCTCAAAAATTAATCTCTTGTTATAAACATCATTTCATTTTTAGAAAATAACCCTGATGATAGATAACTCAAAAAATGAGTTTTTATAAATTTTTTAGTTATATTTTGATTTAAAAAAAACATTTAAGTGCAAAAAAAGATATTTAACTTGAAAAATAAATTTAGGCCACCAAATGGTCCCAAAATGCTTTGAAATTTTTATGCGGAGCTCTCTAGATCTTAAATAATAGTAGATATGTAAAATCAAGTCATTTTGTTGTTTGTATTTTCCAAAATTAATTATCTTAGTTATTTAGTGTTTGTGAATATTAGGTGTATTTTGAATGACTTGGCTCACGAGAAATTTTTCCAAGGGCTCTTTAGTCATCATAAACCTTCCAAAATTTTCTAGGATTTTTCTAAGTAACATGATAATTTCCATCATTAATTTAATCAAATAATGTACATAAACTAAAAAATATGAATCTTTGTCTAGGGACCCTCTCTAACTTTGGAAAAATTAGAGAATGTTCTCCTTAAGAGAGGCTACAACATACCAAAAATTCAAGCTATGGTGATAAGTCTACTTGTCCGGAGAACCAAAAGATTCAAATTAGTGTTTAATTAATTAAAAATAAAATATGCATCACATGAACTTAAAATTGTTTCCACATTATTTTCCTCTATTCACTGAGAAAAATGGTATTTTTATTTTATTTTTTTGATTTTTCTACACCAAGATATGCATTTTTTATGTTAGGGGTATTTAAATAAATAAGAAAAATCCCTATTTTTCTATTTAAACAGCGTGTGCTGACTAGATCCTAGGCAGCTCCGAAGGTACGCGTGGCGCACTCTGGTTGGACGTCGCCATCCACGTAGCTGCTGACTCGGCCAGCAATTTATGTTTCGAAGCACTGTCTAGCTCGATCTCCTCCGTCCATTCTATACACGCTTGATCAAACAACTCCCCATCATCATCCCTGATAGAGTGATCCCGTGACCGTCCACACTAAAAACTTAAGATCTCGACCTAGACTCAACCAAATCACTTTGGGTTTGATCCTATGGACTCATCTAAGTGAGAAGAACACATCCATATGACAATCATACAATTAAATTAAAACTAATTAAATGGAGAATCAAAATAGGCTCGGGAAGGGGAGAGATTTTATACCCTTCGTCTGAGAAGTGAAACTTCGATCAGAGAGTCTTGGTACATTTTTTATGATCCAAAGAGGCTAGGGATTGAGTCTCTGGTCATGGTGTGAGGCCTAGATATGATTTCGATCACGGCCAAATTTGGGTGTAGGTCTAGAACTATGGTACAGGCTCTATGAGAGGGTAATTTGGTGGGGCTTTAGCTCCTTTCACTATTGTGAAGGCGTGGGTGAGTTTAATTAGAGTTAGTGGACTGTGGAGGTGTGGAGAGTTTTGTCCTGTCTCTAGCAAGGTTTTGAGCTAAAAAATTGGGCTCCAACAAGGGAATTCAGGTCAATATGATGGTTGGGCTACACTGAGGAGGTCTAAAATAGGCTTTGGGATCAATTTGGGGAAGTCTCTTAGAGTAAATTTCAGCTCTCCCTCCATGGTCATGGAGGGGAGCTTTTTAGAAAAATGGCCTTAAGCTTGCTACCATGGCCAATTGGGGGGTGAGATGTGCTGCGTAGGTGGAGGGTAGTGAGGCTCTAAGCTTCAATTTGGATGATGTGGCCTCTAGGTTTGAATTGGGTTTAATACCATAGGGGTGGATTTCAGTTTGGCAATTTTCCTCCCACTAGGCTGGCCAGCCGGGTAAGAGGAGGTGGCTAGGTGCTCAGGGCAGCCAGGGGAATCTATCAAACCAACTTAATGCAATGAGGTTTAGTTTTCGTAAGGGTATCTTAAGCATGTGCATTTTTGGGAATAAAATCCCTTAAATTGAGGGATCTTTGGTCCATGGCTTATTTTAGGTGTTTATATGGGTTTTGGCTCAATCTTAAAGTCTAACCCATGGCTGAAGTGGAGTTAATTTGATAACTTTGTGTTGGTTAGGCCATCTTTAATGCATAGGTCCAATGTGGGTTCAAGTGATAAAAGTTTGGGTTTGGGCTAGATTATCCATTTCAATTTACCCAATTAATTGACGAACATTGTGTAGATGATTGTTGTGAATTTTTTGGTGAAGGTTTTAAGTGATTTTGAGTTCAATTGGTAGGTCAATTTGAGGGATTTTTGAAATTTGGCCAATTTGGGCATGTTGAGCTAGACATGAGTCTAGGTTGGACTAGCCTTAGATTGAGTCCAGATTGAATGGTTCAAATGATCAAGAGAGATGTTGTGAAGATTTTTCATGAAGGGATCGAGTGGAAATTTTGGGGTTAAGGTTCTCAATTTGGTGAGATTTGAGGACATGGCCAATTTAAGGCAAATTTGGGGCTTTTAGACTTTGGTTGAAATCAAATGAATTTACAGTTTCACCAAGGCCAATTGAAGGTTATGTTTGATATATGGGGATGTTATAAAGGTTTTGAAACACAAATTGTGGCAATTGGAGTAGGCCATGGGTTCAATTTGGTGGAACCAAGTCATGGGGCCAAAATTGGGGTTTTGATCTAAATCAAAATTGGGCTTAAAGTATGGGTCAATTGAGCTTTCATTTGGTTTTTTTTGGTATATTGAAGGTGAAATTGAGTTTGGGATTGAAATTTGGGGAGATTGGGATCAAATTGATGGACACTTGGAGTGATTTGGGGAAACTATGGGCCTTTAAAGGGTAATTTGGGGGTTTTGATCAAAGGTGGTTAAATTCGCCATATTGGGTCATGTGATAGTTGAGAAAAATGAAACTGAGAATATTGGGAGCTTTTGGGAATTTTTTGGATTTTTTCAGAATTGTTGGAATTTTGGGGTAGGTGGGGTATTTTGGTAATTTGGCCAATTTAGGTGATTTTGGGTACTTTGGGTGTTTTAAAGGTGTTTAATGATTTTTGAGTCAAGTTGGGTATTTGGGGTAGATTTGGAAATTTTGCCCAAATTTGGGGTCCCAAGGGTATCTATGTAATTTGGGAAAATTTAGGGGCAAAAGGGTAGGTTGGGTATCTTGGTTGAGTTGGAGTGCCAACCACCATCAATAAGCCATACACCAATGGAAACCCCATTTTGGGTTCTCTATGTAGTGGTCTTAGCTAAACCCTAGCCCATGGTTAGAGGATTTAGGGAACCATCCACAAGAGTCTCCCAAAAGTATCAAGGGACCAAAGCCTAGAAGTTTAGGTTTAGTATAGTGAGTGATTATGAGTACAAGTGATTGCAAGTGAGTGCCTTAGCCCTAGAGCAACACCCAGGGTCAAACCCTAATATCCAGCAGTCGTAAGGGTAACTCATCTTGAGTTCCCTCATAGTGACCTCACCTACTAAGTGCTAGAGGTTAGGACCAATATGTTGAACTTCAAGCTGCATGGAGAAGAGTTTGAAATTCCTAATGGTGAGGGCTCCTTATCTAGTTTTCTAAGAATAGTCAATGGGAAAGTCCTATGGCTAGACCTTAGGCAAAATTGAGGTCAACATTGGTTTATAGTTTTAAGTTTTGATACAAAATGTTACCCCCATGTGGAGGTAGAAGAGGGAACTCTAGAGTGAGAGCTGATACACTGAAAATATATACATTTTTAGACCAATATTTTAAACCTATTTTTGGTGATATTGTACTTTAATGGAAGGTATTTCGATGCTTTCTTGCAAGTTTTTGATTTTTAGGGATTAAAGCAAAAATGATGAAATTTGGAGTCAAAATAACATTTTTGAGAAAATACTCAGCATTAGCAGCCCAAAGGTCAGTACTGACGACATAGAACAACTGAAAGCTGGAGGATTTTTACTTAGTGTTGACGATGCCAAATTAGCGCTACGACGACGAAAGCGGTTCAGACCCCGTTTCTAGACGGTTCGATGTATTTGGAAATTTTTTGAAGAGTTTTTGGAGGTACCTCTTGGAGAACCAATTTTGGGCTTTATTTGGGGCCCAATTTCATCAGAAAAGGGCTTCTGTACATTAATTTTTTGCTCTACAACATTCCACCACGCTACATTTCCATAATCCATCTTCATTCCACCACATATTGGAGTTAATTAGTAATTTTGCTTTCATATTTTAGTGTTCTTGTGGTGAGATTTACTGTGAAACTTTCTGAAAGAATTATGGAGAACAAGAAAAGTAAGTTCTTCTTCTTGCATTTCTAAGGAAAGGCTACAAAGGATTTGCTTTGAGAAAGAGTTCCACAAAAGTTTGTTTGTTCATTTAGTGTTCTATAAACTAGTTTTATGTATGAAATTTGTGTTTTGTCATATCTTTCTCATGAGGTCGGAGTAGTTTCCTCTATCTTTCCCCCTATTCTGAGATCTGGAGAAATGAAGAGATAATATGAATATGCCATAATTAAAATAGAAAATAGATTGTTATGATTTTTCAACTCTAAACTTAATTTACTTTTCAATCTGGCCAATTGATTTGTTAAAATATGTTGTGAACCATATGATCCGGGAAATGAAGTATGTGTTCTACAATAAGTGAGGATCACATTTGATTTCATGAAGAAGAAATTCGTTCATGAAATTAGGAGCAAAAAATAGGGAAATATTCTTTATTGGGTGTAGAATTGGAGAATCCTTAGGGTGACAAACTAAAATCCCCAATTTAGTCTTAGTGTTTAAAAATTAAAGCAAGAGTTAGCCTTAAGGTGAAGGGAAGTGGGAGTTTTGGAGTGGGAGCCGGTATCCTCCTAGTCTAGCCACAGATTTAAGGACTAAACCTAAGATTAACCAATGATTTTCTATGCACTCTATTAGGGTAGAGAATTAAAATTGCTCCTATTTGGCACAAAACATATAATAAACATTTATCTCATCTCATTTCACCAAAATTTCATTGTAGTGGAAAGGATGCTTTTCACATAAGAAACCTTCATTACATAAACATAGCTTGCATATTAGTATTTATTATTAAAAATTTGCATTTCAGTTTTACTAATAGTTAAGTAATATAGTTTGGTTAACATTTCAGCATTCGAAGCTAGTGACAGTGATTTCGTTTGATTTTCTGTAAATTTCCGGGTAAAATTTATCATTACTAATTTACACCTTCCTTGTGGGATCGATATTTGGGGCTTAAATAGAAAGTCTATTATTACTTGATAATGATAAGTATACTTGTATAGAATCTCATTATTAATTACCTATAATTATATATATTTTACACAATATACTTTTCATACAAGGATCAAGTTTTTGGCACTGTAGTGGTGTCAACTTCATAAATCCTTACATATAAAAAATTGGGATCAACAATTCGTATTTTGCTTGCTTTAGATAAGAAATTGAAGAAAATTAAAAGAGAACTTCAGAGTATTATGAATGTAGTGGGAGATCTAAAGTACCTTTTTGATCACCTAGATTGAAGAATGAAAGAGAATTTTTATCACACTGGAACTTTTGAAGCAGGATTGGTTCAGATGTTTAATGAAAAATGGTGGATCGAAGAAAATTTGAAAGATCAATTCCTGTACCAATCCTTCTACAAGCTGTATTTTCATTACCAATCTATGGGAGATATTAGAGGTGGTGATAGCACTAAAGATGAGGTTGAATGATTGAATATTGTGAATTCTCTACTTATTTAAAAATGTTTACGTGTTTAGTGTAGTTGTGTGGATTTGATTAGGTTTGATTTGGTTTATTCTGAACTTTGATTATGTGTAGAGTTTTGTGTCAGCATTTAGTGTGATCGCTTGATTTCAACACTAATTTATAATTAGTTTACTTCATAGGTGTTAATTTGTGATTTGTGAAATGTGTTCGTAAAAAGTGTATTTTCATATATAAAAGTTAGTTTGTTGTTGTTTGTGAAAATGATTATTTGTAAAATGTGTATTTATAAATTTAGATAAAATTTGTGCTTAATAATATCAAAAAAAACATATCCTAAAAGAGTTATAGAAGTTGTCCTAGTGAAAGTAAGTTAAGTAATTCAATAACATATCCTAAAAGAGTTATAGAAGTTGTCCTAGTGAAAGTGGATCAATTTATCTTTCTTTTTTATTTAATTATGCTAGATATGGAAGAAGATAAGGAGATACCTATCATTTTGGGAAGACATTTCCTAGCCACAGAAAGAGCAATGATAGATGTGCAAAAAGGAGAATTAATCATTCATGTCAATGATCAAAGAGTAACATTTAATATTTCTAAATCAATGAAATACCCTGCTAAAGGTAAAGATGATGAATGCTACAAGATTGATAAGATAAGATATTTAAGTGAATGTCATTTCAAAGCAACTATTGAAGAAAATTCTAAATTTAAAGAGTTGGAACACAAACAAGAAGAGGAATTAGATCAATATGAAGATTTATATAAGGATGATTCAAATTATGTTTAAGAAAGTTTTGAAGTTTTGGATGCAATAGAAAAAGATACTTCTTTTTGTCCATCAATTGAAAAACCTCCTCAGCTTGAATTTAATTTGCTTCCTGAACATTTGAAGTATGTTTTTTTAGGTGATTACTCTACATTACATGTTATAGTTTCCTTAAAGTTAACTCCAAAAGAAGAAGAGAGTTTAATGAAAACCTTAAAGAGTTATAAGAAATCCTTTGGATGGACAATTGCTGATATAAAAGAAATCATTCCTTCAATTTGTATGCATAAAATTTATAAGGAAGAGTACTGCAAACCCAGGGCTAATCCTCAAAAGGAGATTGAACTCTATTATGAAAGTAGTTGTTAAGAAAGAAATTCTAAAATGGTTAGATGCTAGATTATCAACCTTATTTCAGTGCATGAGTTAGTCCAATTCACTACATTCCTAAAAAGGGAGTGGATGTGACTTTAAATAAACATAACAAGTAAATACTAATAATACAATTCACAGGATGGCGAATATGCATTTTTTATAGAAATTAAGTCTCGCCACTAGGAAAGATCTTTTTCAGCTACCCTTTCAATATCAAATGCTGGATAGCATAAATACTTTTGTTGTTTAGATAGATATTATGGCTATCACCAAATACAAATAGCTCCCAAGGATCAAGAGAAGACAAATTTTACCAGTGCTTGTGGTACATTTGTTTTTAGAAGAATGCCCTTTGGTTTAAGTAAGACACGTGCTACATTTCAAAGATGTATGATGACCAATTTTTGTGATTTAATTGAAAAAGGGATTGAAGTTTTTATGGATGATTTTTCAGTGTTTGAAACTTTATTTGAATAATATTTAAAACATTTATCAAAAGTTATTAAGCACTGTGAAGAAATAAATTTAGTCCTTAATTGGGAAAATGCCAATTTATTATAGCAGGAGGAATAGTTTTGGGACATCAAATTTCAAAAAATGGTATGGAAGTAGACCCTGCAAAATTTCAAGTAATCACTAATTTGCCTCACCCAACAAGTGTGAATGAAATTAGGAGTTTTTCGGGAATACTAGATTCTACAGGCGGTATATTAAAGGCTTTTCAAAAATTGCTAAGCCTTTATGCCATTTACTTGAAAAAGTTGTAATTTTTAATTTTGATAAATGGTGTCTAAAAGCTTTTGAATTATTGAAAGAAAAATTAGTCACTGCACAAATTATTATTTCACTAGATTAGGTAAAACCTTTTGAATTGATGTGTGATGCTAGTGATTATGATATTGGAGCTATTTTAGGACAAAAGCATGATAAAATTTTCAAAGTTATCTACTATGCTAGTAGAACTCTTAATGAGGCTCAAATTAATTATACCAAAACTAAGAAAGAGTTATTAATAGTAGTATATGCTTTTGATAAATTTAGATTATTCTTAATTGGAACTAAATGTATTGTGCATACACATCATTCTGTTATTAAATATTTAATGAAAAATAAAGATGCAAAACTAGGTTTAATAAGATGGGTTCTTCTTTTGCAAGAATTTGACTTTGAATATTAGATAGGAAGGGATCATTTGTCCAGAGTTGAATTAAAAAAACCACTCAGTTTGAAAAAGAGGTTAATGAACATTATCCGGATGAAGAATTGTTCAATGTTAATGAATGGTGTGTTCCAAGGTATGCCGACATTGTGAATTTAATTATTAGTGATATTATACCCTATAGAATGACATACCAACAGAAGAGGAATTTTTTATTTGAAGCTAAGACTTATTTTTGGGATGACTCATTTTTATATAGCCAAGGAAAATATCTATTTATTTGAAGTGTTTCCCTTTAGAAGAAAACTATGAAATCATCAAAAAATATCATAATTCTAATCTTGGGGGACATTTTGGTGTTGATAAATTTTACAATCTAGATTTTATTGGCCTACAATCTTTAGAGATGTTAACATTTATATCAAAACTTATGATCGATGTCAATGAGTAGGCAATATTTCTAGAAGGAATAAGAAGCCCCTCAGTTATGTGTTGGAAGTTGAGATATTTAATGTTTGGGGATTAGATTTCATGGGGCCATTTACACCATCATTTAGAAATTTATATATATTGTTAGCAGTAGATTATATACCCAAATGGATAGAAGTTGTTACTTTACCTAGATGAAATTCTTAAAGTGTTGCAAAGGTTTTTAAGAACGAACATATTTTGAAGATTTGTGATGCCGAGAGTAATCATAATTGACGGGGGAAGTCACTTCAAAAATATAATAATGAAAAAGTTATTTAGGAAATATCATATAAACCATAGAATTTCTACTGCTTATCATCCTCATACAGGTGTTTAGGCTAAATTATACAATCATGAAATTAAAAGAATATTGAAAAAATCTATGAATAAGAAAAAAATGAATTGGTCAGTCAAATTTGACCATGCTTTGTGGGCTTATAAGACCACATACATAACTCATATAGGAATTTCCCCATACATGCTAATATTTGGGAAATCTTGTCACTTATTAGTTGAACTTGAGCATAAAGTATATTGAGCAATTAAAGAGTTTAATTATAGTTTAAAAGACACTGGTTAGGAAAGGTTATTGTAATTAACTAAGCTTGAAGAGATTAGAATGAATCTTATAAAATTTTTATGTGGGGTCAAATCGAATAAGCACTGGTTACGTCGGGCTGACAACGTTAAACCAAGCGCTCTGTGGGAGGTAACCCATAGCTATTTGTGTGTTTATTTTTATTATTGTGATGTTGCATGTGATTTTGAAAATTCTAGTAGCATTTTTTATTATATATTAAGTTAGTGATTATTCTAAGGCCTTAAATGATGACTTAGATATGTTGGAACGTGTATTTGGACGTTAAGTTGACCTGTGTTAAATTGAGCACTACGCTTAAGGGCCAATATCCTACGCGTAAGCGCAACAGTTTAAAAACATGTGTGAGTTTTGGTTTTGAGAAGTTTTAACTGAGATTTAGTTGGCTTTGATGTGGGAGATAGTTCTAGGGCATGCAGAAGAGTTATAAGAGAGTTTAGAGCCTATAAATAGAAGGGTTACGTAAGGATTTTGACCGTAATTCAATTCTAACCCTATATCCTCAGTGAAAAAAGAGAGTTTTGGAAAGTTGTCATCTTGGGAGACTGATTTAAAGAAGGAGGCAATGAGAAATAAGTTTATTAGTCATAATGAGCAAGTGTTGTATAACAGTTTCCTCACCATTAGTATTAAAAGAGTAGCGGATAAAATCTCTAGGATTGAGGCTACTATGGCTTCAATTGAAGCAAAAGTGATGGAAGTTAACATACGTGTAGATTATATGGGATGGCAACTTAAAATACAATTTAGCTATACCAATTTTAAAGAAGAAGCGGATAAGGCTATGTGTCTGAAGAACAATAGGATTGAAGAAGATTCAACTAAGGTTATTAATCATCATCCGTTCTTTCAGATATGCTTTCGAGATGCTGAAGGAGAGACTAATGATACGCCAGAATTTGTTTCATCGACTAGAGAATGGAATTAAGTTCATTGTTTAGTGTTTTTGTGTTTTGTGTTTTTTTAATGTTAAGTCTGTTTAATATGTTATTTATGTTAAAAATGTTAAGTTTTTGTACTAGGAATTTTCTCATCCAAAACATTTGAATTGAGAATTTATGTATTTAAAAATTTTTATAATCATTCGTGAATGAATATAAATGTTTTGCATGTGTAAAATTTTGTATTAATCAGTGTTGAATCGAATTAGTTAAGATTGGTGAATCTTGAGTAAGACGAGAGTTAAGAGAGAAGGAAAAAGTATATAAAGTGTTTTGATTCCATTTAGGGTTGGTTGAGTCTAGGAGTGCATTTCATTTAAATCAAAAAAATCAAAATTTGTGCACTGGTGCCTAAGCGCCAAGACCCACGCTTGAACGTTGCCTAAATCAAGTGACAGGCGCCTAAGTGTCGAACCATTCATGCTTAAGCATCAGTTTATGAAAACCATTTTGCTAATGATTTTAAGTGAAAAATTGGACCAAAAACACCATTAACAATCCTCGACTTTATCTTCAACCTCAGGATTTCACGATTTTGAAGCTAGGGCTCACCATATTTGAAGATTTCTTGGGGATTTGAGCCAAAAATTGCTAGATTTAGTATCCTTGAGGTAAGAGCTTCACTTCTACACAAAATTCTTGATTTTCACCATGTATTTTGAGGACTTTCATGATCTACCTAAAAATCAATATTCATGATGAAAATTTTAGAAAAATTTGTAGAAAAGGCATGAATTTTTTAGTTTAAGCTTTTTGGATAGTTTAGTTATTTGGAGTTGAATGTGGAATTTATTTTTAATTTTATACATTTTTTAGAAATGGCACCAAGAATTAAGATGATTAAGAGGAAGGCTCCACTCGAGTCAAACAAGTGTGTTATTTTGAGAGCTTGGGATCAATGTAGTGACGCACTGCAGTCGAGAAAGTTGATTCATGAGCGATGTTTTAAAAGTCTAGGAGGAGATGTTGATGATTTGATTGTTTGTCATCAGTGGGAGTGGTTCTATTATTTTTTTCTTGTGCAGGAGTTCTATGGAAATCTCCCTAAAGCAGAAGAAGGAGTCATGGTGAAGGGGAATATAGTGTCTTTATCATTGAGGTAATTAATTAGTTTTATTATTTACCCCTAGTACTTTGTGTTTTTATTCAAACTATAGTACTATGGAGGAGGAGCTAGATGAGATTATTTCATCTTTGACTGATGGAAGAGGGCTTTGTAAGATCAGAAATGAAGGAAGAGTAAACTTTTCTGCTCAAAGTTGAATGTCACTGCAAAGGCATGACATTATTTTACTTCTGCTCCTCTGCTACCTACAAATCATTTAAGTGAAGTGACTCGAGATCAAGCAACCTTGAATTATTACATTCATCAGTTCAAGCCTATTGATATTGGAGCTTTGATTCATGGAGTTATTACCAGTTTTGTCGTTGCTACTACTACTGCAGGTTTGGGATTTGCATCATTGATTTTTTCCTTATGCGAGCAGGCTAGAGTTAGATATGATATCTAGGAGGAGATCTTACAACCACTAAAGCCCATTACCAGTGTGAATGTGAAATATTATTCACATCATTCTATTTTTAGCTAGAGGGGTAGATTCTCTAGTAGTTCTGTTGCTTCTATGTCACGAGTTTCTACTTCACATGCTTCTAAATCATGAGGTCAAACTTTTGGATCTGATTCTTAGTCACAGTTATTACAGAGGATTTTGGACATTGTTATCCATACTGCGGATAAGGTATCAAACTTAGAACATTTTGCTAAGCATATGGACGAGTATATGAAGAGGTGTAGTGATTATGATGGTGAATTCAACTTAGCTATCGAAAACCTTATGAGAGGTAATCTGGATGTTGTATTTCCTCTGTACCATAGATATCCACCATATAAACCTACAGCTATTTGGCATAATGATGATAATGATGAAGAGGATAAAGATGATTAGTTTGGATCTTCAGTTTTTTTTAATTTCTTTAGTGTATGTGATGTTATGAATTGTTGTTAGTGCAATTGTTCTGTACTTTGAGTTTTATTTTTAGTTGTTATTGTTGAGACTGTTATGTTTTGTTTTATACACCTACTGTAATGTACTTGTGTTTTGTGAGTAGTTATTATGTTTAGTGGTAGTAATTATGATAATTGTGTTGTTTAATCTATTTAGTTATTCTTTGTTGAACTTAATTCTGGCTCTTAGGATGGTTTAGAGTCTAGCTAACTTTTTACTTTTAAAAGCTGCATGTTTAAATTTTTAAAGTTACTACCAGTTATATTTCTTTATATTGCAATCATGTATGTTTATTAGTGTGCTTGTTTGCTTTTATGTTATACTCCACTGCATAAAAGTCTGATGAGTTTCTAAATGTTAAGAAAATTAAAATCTGATCAATTTAATATTCTTACTCTTGTTTTAATTTTTGTACTTACATATTTAGGATATGAAATTTCATGCAAGCATGTTATTTTTAGTTTTCATTCCTACCAATATTTATGTGATGCAAAAATGTTTTCTTTTTATTAAAAATCTAATTTTGGGGGAGGGAAGAAAAATTTTATTTAAAACTTAAAAATTTATTTGTTCTCAAATATATTTCAAATAAATTTGATTTTAATTTGAAGAAAAATGATTATATATATGATGTTATATTAGGGAAGTTAAATTTTGAATACAGAAATGTAAGAGAATTTTATTAAAATTTATAGTAATGAAGAAAAACTTGAAGTTAAAAATTTTTAGTGTGGAAAATGCTAAATTCAGTGTAACTATCTTTAGTAGAAAAAATTGTTTTTT
Organism: Phalaenopsis hybrid cultivar; assembly: GCA_002079205.1. Lineage (NCBI taxonomy): Eukaryota > Viridiplantae > Streptophyta > Magnoliopsida > Asparagales > Orchidaceae > Phalaenopsis > Phalaenopsis hybrid cultivar. The sequence goes on along the minus strand of JXCR01070916.1, from coordinate 31,956 downwards.
TGAAAAAATTAGAAGATTTATATTTTTATTTTCAAAACTTAATTTTTGTTTATTTAAATTAATTTTCAAAACTATTATTATGCATTTAAGTGTAGGAAAATTATCAACTCTTTGCTTTAGGAAAGGAATAGTGGAATTCAAAATCATTAAAGGTCTGTCTATATATAGTAATCCTTGCTTGAAAAGAAAAAAAAAGAAAAGAAGAGGAAAAGAAGATGAAAAAAAAAGAAAAAGAAAAGGAAAGAAAAAAAAAAGAAAAATTGAAAAATGGTGGAAAAAGCTTGAGGATTTGTGCCTAACTAAAAATTGGTTCCACAAATGATCTTTTTAAAGTACAAAGACTTGAGAAACTCTTATGCTTAAGGATATAATATAGTAAGTTAAATTATGCTTAATAAAAATTTTAAGTAGAGAAAATAAAGTACCTAAACTCTACTTTGGGAGAATCTACAATATTTCTGAATTAGATTGAAATTCATATTTTCATATTTCTTAACATTAAAAATTTCTCAACTCTAAATTGGTCTCATTTACTAATATTTTTCTTAAATTGGACTATTATATTTCTATATCAAAATTTTGGTAAGTCCTAAAGAAACTCATATACATCATCTACTTATATTGGTTTTTAAAGATTGAAGGGTCACTTGAGGACAAGTAACATTTTAAGTGTGGGGGATTTTAATACAGCTAACATTTATTATGTTTTTATACACATTTTTATACTTATTTTTGTGATATTGCTCTTTAATGAAAGGTATTTATGTCTTTTTCTTTCAAGTACAATCTAATGGATGAAAAATCCTAAATGGAGTGAAAAAGGGTCAAATTTAGAGCAAAAATGAAGAAAGGTGCAAAAAATGAACTAGGGCTCCAAAGCGCCCAGGTTTGACGCCTAAGTGGTAGAAGTAGTTATTTGATGATTCATTGAATTTAAAAAAAATTTTGAAAAGTTATTTGAAGCAACCCTTGGTAAAAACATGGGAAAAATCCCATGTACATGAAAATTCATTCAATTGTCATTTAAGGAGACAACTTATAAAAGATTCATTGAATGGAGACACATTTTGAAGGGACACCAATGCACCTTTTTGATTTTTATTAAAAAAAGACTTGGATTATGCAGACAAGAGGCCAACCACCCATCAGATTTTATAGCCACCATCCATTCGAGTTACCAAAAAATTCTAAATTTTGAAATCCATGGCTTCCAATTCCAGAAATACTTCAAAATATGGAGTTTTCAATATAAGAAAGTTTATTAGTTTTGGCGCACAGAGATTATACAACAAAGTCATCATAAAGAGGAGACTTATCAAGGAGAGAGGCTTTGTCAATCATGGATTGAGTAATCCAATTTTAAAAATCTAGAAAATTACGTACAGAGATATTGGGAAGTACTATGCTACACTACTGTTGAAGTTATTGTTCCAGTGGTAAAAGAATTCTATGCTAACTTACAAGGAATTACCCAAGGAGTCGCCTTCATTCAAGGTAAGGCTGTACCATTTACTCCATGATGAATTAATGATTTGTATATGATAGTAAGCATGACAATCTGTCATTATACAAATTTTATCCCAATGAAAGATATGATGCATGAAGTATACAAATTTCTGATGGATGAAAATGATAATTAGGAATTTAGAGATAAGGAATACATTAGTTTCTCTGCTTCACTGCTTAACCCAATCTCTAAACACTGACATTTCTTCATGTATGCAAAATTACTCCCTACAATGAAGATTAGTAGAATTACAAAAGAAAGTGCAATTTTAAACTATTACATTTAAATGAGAAAGTCCATTGATGTGGTATCAATTATTTTTAAATTTATTACGGGTATTATTGTGAATAGGCTTATATATGAAATCGGGCATCATTCTACAATTTTCGTACTTTACAATCAGTCTCAAGTGCCATATGAATGTTTAGAGAAGTATTATTACACTGGGATCCCATGATTCCTATTGATGAAAACTATATTGGGAATGGAAATCAAGCATTGGATATTATCTTGGATTATTCATCACATGCTTCAACACCATTAATGCTACATACTATTAGAAGTTCAATAGCTTTGGATAAGAAAATGAAGAAAATCAAAAGAGAACTTCAGAGTATCATAAATGCAATAGGAAATCTTAATATTCATTTTGATCACTTAGATTGGAGGAAGAAGGAAACTTTGATCATACTGGAACAATTGAAGCAGGTTTAGTGCCGATGTTCAAGAAAAATGGATGGATAGATGAAAATTTGACTGATTAATTCCCGTATCAACACTTCTACAATTTGTACGTCCATTACAATCTTTGGGAGATATTAGAGGAGGAGAAAGTACTGAAGATAAAGAGGAGTAATTGAAGAAGTTAGATTCTTTACTATTTTAAATTAATTATGTTTTTAATGTGATTTTGTTGGATTGACTTTGCTCTAGAACTCGTATAACTTTAATTGTGTGTATAGTTTTTTGTTAGCGTTACAGTGTTGTGGCTTGATTTCAACGCTAAATTATAGTTTAGTTTGCTTTATGTGTGTGTGAGTGTGATTAGAAATGTGTGTTTGTTAAAATTTAGATTTTCATATATAAAAGTTAGTTTGGCATTGTTTGTGAAAATGCTTTTTTGTGAATTATTTTAGGATGACTATTAGTGTTTAAAAAAGACTAATTAAATTTTGGAATGAATGAGGAGAGGATTGAACCTCAAGAACCTTTTGGGCCTGCAAATATTAAGGCTTATGAATCTCATGTTGGATGGAGATCTGGAATTAGGAGTAGGGATATTCCTTCTACTTCTAGTAACCCTACTCTCCAGGGACTTATGGAGTAAATGTTGATCCAACAAGGAGATATTTTAAGAATGGAAAGCAGGATGGAAAATATGGAGGCTAGAAATGCACATAATGATGATTTAATAAGGCATAAGTTTAAATATGATGTGGATTATGTTGATGTGATGGTTAGATACATGAGGGGTGACCATTCAGTTCAGTTTCCTAGTCACACTGTCATTACCTCATATCAGCAATAAGGCTTTGATGTTGAAGAAGAAGAAGAAGTTGATTACTGGTGATGTTTACTTAGTTATAGTTTGATCTTTTGTTTAGTTTATAGTTGATTGTACTTTATTACTGTTATTGTTTACTTTTAAAGTGTGATACTTTGCTTTTTCTTAAATGTTATGTTGTATGTGAACAGTAAGATTGTAAAAATGTCTTTGCATTGGAATTTATTTTAATATTATTGTTAGTTTTTATATACTTTGTTCAATGTAATTGTAGTTAATTCTTTCTCAGCAAATTTTATATTTATTATGCCTTATTTAAAGTTAGTCTTGTAGCTTTTCATATTAGCACCTACAATATTTGAGAATTATGATTCAATATTAGAATCTTCAACTGGCAAGTCTCTTGTTTATTTATTAAATGTTTTCTTTCACCCTTTATTTTTAAAGTTTTTCATGCTAAACCTCTTAAAAATTTAAGTTTGGGGGAAAGAAAAATTCCTTTTTAAAGAAAGAAACTTAATATTATTTGTCCTCAATTGGTAATATTTTCAAAAATTTTAAATTTAACATGACCTTTGGTATTAAAGGGTGACTTTAGATAACTATAATTATGTTTCTAAATATATAGTAAACTTAAGTAAAAATTTTTAATAAAAAAGGTTAATTTTAGAGATTAAGATATTTGGTATGAGAGAATAAGACTATGTTTTCCATTGTAAGTAAGGGAATTTGTTTTTTTTTTGAAGTATTAAGAATCTTAGAGTTTCATGTAAGAAGGAAAGAATAAAAATTTATGAAAAATCTTTAGCACTAATATGAATTTATAAAGTGAAGGAATATGAAAAGTTTTTAGCTTTAGGAAGAGGATAGTGAAGTTCAAAATCATTAAAGGCTATCCAGTTATAATAATCCTCACATAAGTAAAAAAGAAAAATGATTGAAAATGATCCTGAAAGAAATTTAAAAAAAAAAAGAAAAAGATGTGAGGGGAAGCTCGAGGATATGTCTAATAAAAAATTGGCTTCACTTAAATCAACTTAAGGAAGAAGGCTTGGCTACATCCTCTAAACTTGTATTTAAGTATTAGCGTATCTACTAATAAGGTTTTTTGAAAGTTCTTTTTCATATGGATATTCTAAGTGGCTTTAATATTATAATTTGCAATTTTTCTTTAAAAGAATAGAGAATAAAAATTCTTAGACTTGACTGCTAGAGATTCTTAAACCTTTATTATAACTGGAGTTATTTTTAAATTTTCTTAAGTTACGTTATTGTATTTAGTAGAGCAAAATATGGAAATCTAGAACATAAATTCTTTGTCATAAGTCATATTTCTATGTAGTAAAAGAGTTACTTGAGAACAAGAAACATTTAAGTTATGGGGGTTTGGATGCACAAAAAATAGATGCATTTTTAAACCTATATTTTATTTTCACTTTGGGTGATATTGCTTTTTAAAGGAAGGTATTTTTCATGTTTTATTACAGGTTGTTGATTTATAGGACTTAAAGCAAAAAGGAAACAAAACGGATGAACTTGGAGTCAAAATCGTATTTTGGAAGAAATACTTAGCGCCGACGGTGTGAGGCTGGACACCGATGATGCTGACCTATAGAATGGATTACATAATTTCCTCAATGCAGATAGAGCCAGAAGTAGCATTGATGGCATCATTTGACAGAGAATAATGAATTAATTCACGGGCCACTAGCGTCGCGGTGCCAATGTCGGTGCAAGAGCGATTTCTTGAAGATTCGATCATTTTGGACACTTCTTCAAGAGTTTTGGATGCACCTATTGGAAAACTAACATTAGGCTCTATTTAGAGAAAAAAATGATCAGAAAAATCTCTCTCTCTCACCTCCCTTCCAACCACTTTGAGTCCATTTGTCATTTAGTTTCTAAGAGTTTTGAGTTTTGTGGTGAGTTTAAGTGTGAATTTGTTTTTAAGAGTTATTAGAGAGAGAGAAGTGAGAGATTTCTTCTTCCTTACATCTTCTAAGAGAGAATCAAGAGACTTGTAAAAAGAGAAAGAGTCCAAGAAAGGCTACAAGGGATTTACTTTGAGAAAGAGTTACAGATAAGTGTTGTTTGTTTATTATTGTTGTGTGAACTTTCTTTTATATTTAAAATTTGTGTTTTGTTGTATCTTTCTCATGAAGTCTAAGTAGTTTTTTTAATCCTTCTCCCTACTCTGAGATAGCGTGAAATGAAGAGATAATTTGGATATGCTAATTTTAAAACATAAAATAAATTTTGATGGTATTTCAACTCCGTTATTAATTTACTTTACGATCTGACCAATTGAAATGTTAAATTCAGTTGTGAAACATATGATCCGTGAAATGGAGTATGAGTTCGACAATAAAGTGAAAATCACATTTAATTTCATGGAGAGGTGTTTCGTTCATGGAATTAAGTGCAAAAAATAGGGAAATAAACTTTGTTCTGTGTAGAATTGGAGGTTTTAGGGTAACAGAGTAAAATCCCCAATTTGGTCTTAGTGTTTAAGAACTAAAGTGAGTGTTAGCCTTCAGGGGAAGTGAAGTGAGAGCTTTGGAGTGAGAGTCAATATCCTCCCTACCTTACCGCGAATTTAGGGACTAAACCTAAGATTAGCCATTGATTCTGTATAACACTGAATCATGGTAGAGAATTAAATTTGTTCCTATTTGACACAATACAGATTTAAACCATTTATCTCATCTCATTTAAACTTATTGTAGTGGGAAATATGTTTTTTCATATTAGAAGACTTCATCACATAAACATAGTTTTGTAGTTTCTATTATATACTTTGCATTATAGTTTTGCTAGTAGTTAATAATTTAGCTTTGATAGTTCCTTAAATATTCATATATAGTGACAATATTTTTAATCTATTGCTCTGAGTTTCCTACTTAATTTATCATTTATAATTTATACCTTCCTTGTTTGATCAATATTTGGGGCTTGAATAGAAAGTCTTTTATTACTTGATAATGATATGTATACTTGTGTAGAATCCCTACATAAATTGCTTAAAATAATTATTGATAAAATAATGCATCAAGTTTTTGGCACTGCTGTAAAGGAGAGTCAACTTTATATATTTTGCACAACTATATTTTCGGGATCAGTGTGTTTTTATTTCAGGTACAATCAAATGAAGAAAATAATGGTAAAAGGAGTGAAAAAGGATCAAATTTAGGAGAAAAATGAAGATGGTGCAAAAATAAACTGAGGTTCCTAAGCGCCCAGGACTGACACTTAAACGCTAGTTAAACAGAGAGAGACACACCTAAGCTCTTGGTAACCTATGCTTAAGCGCCAGAAGTAGTAATTTTATGATTCATTGAATTTGGACAAATTTTTGAAGAGGTGTTTGAAGCAACCCTTGATATAAACGTGGGAAATAGTTAACGGATACAAAAATTAATTCAGTTAGCATTTGAAAGGAGACAAAGTCTAGAAGACTCATTAAATGGGGACACATTTTGAATAGACACCATTGCACCTTTTGGATTTTTATAAAAGAAGACTGGGATCATCCAAGGAAGGAAGCCAGCCAATCATCATCCATCCATCCAGAGTGACCACCGGCGCCGCCGCCTGCAACGTTTTCTTTTTATTTTGAGTGTAGTTTGTATTGTAAGTGAAGGAAGAGATTCAAAGGAACTTCAATACATTTGGTGGTGAGGATTTGAGATAAGTTTTAATCTTTGTTACTACATTTAGTTTTAATTTAGTCTTCTTGTTTGTGTGCATGATTTCTACTTTTGAACTCAAGTGTGGATGTGTTTTCTGTATGAATTTTGAGTAGTTTTACTTATCTTTTTCGTTAAAATGATAAGTGATTAAGTATTGGAGTGAAGTTGTGTGATGTATTATAGTTTAATGTTGGAAGAAGTTGTGATGATTTTAAACCTTATACTTCATTTACTTCTCGATTTAGCCATTTAAGATGTTAATACCTGTTGTGAGAACATATAAAATCTAAGATGGTATTGTCTCAGTTAACAAATGGTAAGAATCACATTGGATTTCACGGATGAGAATATAGTTCATGTGGTTGAGTGCAAATAAACAGGGAAATAAACTTTGAAGTGTGTAGAATTAGAGGACTTTAGAGTGACATGCTAAAACCATTAATTTGATTTACAATTTTATGTTTTGATACGAGATGTTAGCGCCTATGTGGAGGGAGAAGAGGGAACTCTAGAGTAATAGCTAGTATCTTCCTTACGTAACCTGTCTTCAAGACTATTCAAACTATAGATTAACCAATATTATTTATAGCATCTCTAGTAAGGGTAAAGAACATTATTGTTCCTATTTGGCACAACACAATTAGAATATTTCCAGAATAGAATTCCTATACTTGTTATTGATTCATGATAAGAAAAAATATATATTTTTTTATAATGCCTTTATCTTGCAAGTATTTATATAAGTTAGTTAGTTGCTTACTTTATTTTCAATTATCAAAAAATACAAAAGAATCTAACTTTCGTTTCTATTTTAGTATCTAGAGTTTAAGTAAGAATGTTTTGCTAAGTAGAATTTTGCTATCTAATTTCTCCTATTTTATAAAGTGCATAATATTTTTTCCCTATGGGTTTGATATTCGGGGCGTAATAAAAAAGTCCTATATTACTTGATAATGATATGTATACTTGCGTAATATCTCTTATTAAATATTATAATTGTTTTATTACTTGCTTTGAAATTAGAATTTTTCCTATTTTTTGCTTGGGATCAAGTTTTTTGCTTTATTGAAAGTTAAGAATTTTAATTAAGGAAATTAAGCATATAATCACATACATCGCATTCACATCTATAAAGAGAATCGGGATCAGCTATAAGAACACCATGCAATTAAGATTTTACTCAAAAGCATTCATGCTCAAGGGAATTACCATTAAGCCATTTGAGAAGTTACTTAGCAAGGCTAACATCTTACAAAAGGAAGTTAACCATACAGAATCTTTAGGAAAGGATGAGAAGACCAGGTCTGCCAAAGCATTCAAGAAAAAATTTGGGATGGTAGCAACAATTGATAAGAGGAAGAAACCAATGAGGATCTAGGCTGAGCAGTCTCGTCAAGGTTCCCAACATTCATCACAACATGGCCAGTCTCAGTAGCAACATACTCAGAAGTGCAATCAATATGGACATCACTCATTTTAAAGTAGACTGTACAGAGCAGATGGTAGGCTGGTTCTGTCGATTGCAGATCAGTTGAACAGAGTATATTCCTTCAAAGATGAAACCATGCCAACAAAAAGTTTAGAAATTTGATGAAGAAGCCCGAGTTTAGATTGCACAAGAAAAATAAGCCAAAAGAGGTGGACAAGAAGAATCACCCCAACTATTGCCTTTACCACATATAACTCGGATGCACAGTATAGAGCTTTTTTAGTTTCAAGGATTCACTCAAGAGAAATCTCAAAGAGAGAAATATAATAATTCTGAAAGAATATTTAAAAGAACCTGAAAGAGGTTCTATAAATATGATTTTAGCCAAGCCAATCACTACGATAGATCTATATTCAAATGAAATTTATTGGAGCACAGTCTGGAGCAATTCATCTAAGAATATACTAGATCAGATTCAGACCACTTCAGCAAAAGCCGACACCAATGTGATGATGGAGATTAAACAGGAGAAGACTTTGTAGCCAGAGGAAAAGTGGAACAAGATCGTGCATGAGGTGAAGACCAATAGTACGAGGGGTAAGATAGGGGATACCTCTGTTAGATTGGTTGTTTTAGATTTGGGGGAGAAACTCCTTGAACCGTTGACTGTGTATGACTATTATTTTGCCCTTCAGGGTCTTTCAAATACAAGAATTGTGATTTTGGCTACTTTTGACTGTTTCTAGTGATAACATAGCTGACTGCAACCAATCTAACCTTAATTTTGATTCTCAAAATGATTCTCAAATTATACTTAAGTTTGATGAATAAGCTATCCAAAGCGAATAAGACATTGACAACACTTGTTGCGACAGTTTTGTGTGTGAGGAACCAGTTCTCGAATGCCAAGGAACACCGATTGCCATCAAATTTAAATTTTATGATTCAAATGCAACACCTGAAAAGTCTGCTATGAAGAAGAAGAGATCACAAAAGTGAACTTAAGGAGTGGGAATGTGTTACCCCCGAAAATGGCTCCGATAGAAAAAGGAAAGCAAATAGTTACTCAAGTAAAGACGCATCTGCTAGTAGAAGAAACACATAATCATGTGAATTTTGGAGGTATCTATAAAGTAGATTATAAAGCACTAGCTCATCATAGGAGGTTGCTGGCCAAAATAAGCATCTACCACGCTCTGATCCTATCAAAGGAGATGAGGGAGTCTCCGATCAAGGCTTTACATTATCTAAAAATTTTCTTAGCTCAGTTGGCCAGCACATCCTTAGATGAAGTCTGTTGATTAAAAGAACAGCATGGGGTAACCTTCACCAATGAAGACTTGCTACTTGGTACTACCGATCACAACCGACCGCTCTACATTTCTGCCAATATCAACAATTTGTGCTCTCCAGAGTTTTTGTAGATCCAAGGGCATCAGTCAACCTAATGAGTCTATGAACATTAGCATAGTTTGACATTGATGCTCAAGAGCTTACCACGATAAGATGATTTTAAGAGGATTTAATCAAAATTAAGAAAAAGCACTTGGATCAATCACACTATTTATGAAGTTTGGTGAGCTATTAATAATGGCTAAGTTCCATATCATCGATGCAGAAACCTCTTTCAATGCTTTGCTAGGCCGACTGTGGATTCACGAGGATAATATGGTGTCATCATCCCTTCAACACTGCACCAGGTATTGCAAGAAAGGAAAAGAACATTGCTTCAAGGGGGATTTGCAACCATTTTCAGTTCATGGGGTAGGCGTCGATGAAGATGCCACCTACTATGCTCATCTAAAGAAGATGGTCTTTTCCCAAAAAGTTGTGCCAAAAAATATTGAAGGTTCAAAAGGACTACAAGAAAGGGACCATTCCACTCTGCTTCAATAATCTTCCACAACTCCCTTGCAAAATGTTGGTGGAGTTTCTTTTAACACACACATCTAAGATTAAGGTCGGGGATGTGGATCAGAAATAACTAACATGATTTTTGTATGAACAAACTGACCATCAACATCGACCTGGAAAGAAGCTCCAAAGAATATAATTCTGATGGAGAAACCAAAAGATAAACTGGAAGAAGCTGCAGTTTAAGATCTCTTTGGAAGATATGGAGAAAAAAAATTATGATTCAATGTATGATCTGATCAACCACTACATGTAAATCATGACATTAAGAGGTCAAGGAAATCTAGAATGTTGGTTTGAAACCACTCAATTTTTACCACGCTTCTCTATCTCATAACAAGGAAACTCATGTAAATTTTGAGGAGGAGGATTCTAATGAATTATTGGAATTACCATTCGCTTGCTTTTCTCTATGTGTAAAAGAAATAATTCAACAGGGTTATTTTCCAAACCAAATGCTGAAGGATAAATTATAACCTTTTGAGAAGTTATGGAATGTTAAAGGTTGAACTCTCAACTCGAAAGAGGGTCTTTGATTTGGAACGATAAGACTAGTCGATGATTCAGAAATTTGCATTGTTGTTACTATAATATTCAAAGAAGTATACCTATTTGTGGATGATGAATTTAGAGATTCACCAATAGATAATGCTCCCCCAGAGTTTAAGGAGGAAATTAAGTCAATAGTTGATGAACTAAAGGAAGTTAATCTCAGGACTGAGGAATAACACTGACCTACCTTCATAAGTTCCCTGCTCAGTGCCGAAGAATCTAAGGATTTAATCAAGTTACTATCAGAATTCAAGGATTGCTTTCTTGGAGCTACAACAAAATTTTCAGATTGTCTTCAGAAGTTGCAGTTCACAGGCTTGGAGTCAACAAGTGTATAACCCAAGTGAAATAAGCTCCCCGAAGAATGTGCCTCAAAATAAAGTAGCAAGTCATCACTAAGGTGAAGAAATTAATAGACACAAACTTTATGCGAGAAGAGTAGTACCCTACATGGTTCGCCGACATCCTTCCAATCAAAAAGAAGAATGAACAAATTTGGGTATGTGTTGACTTTAGGGACTTAAGCAAAGCATGTCTAAAAGAATAGTTCCCGCTACTGATAATAAAGCTAATGGAGGAATTCAAATCAACACATGAGATGTTCTTCTTTATGGATGGATCGTCAAGGTACAATCAGATCAAGGTGGCTCTAGAAAACCCAGCATTTACGACCTTTAGAATGCCGATCAAAATCTTCTGCTACACAATAATGCCATTTGGGTTGAAGAACGTTGGAGAAACTTACAAACGAGCTATGTTGAAGATTTTTTATGTCCTCATCCACAACTAAATGGAGTGCTAAGTGGACGACTAGGTCATCAAAAGCAATTAGCAATAAGACCACATGTATAACTTGAAGAACATATCAAATGATTACGATAATATAATTTTAAGATGAATCCCTTAAAGAGCACAATTGGCATTAATTTTGAGAAATTTCTCAGATTTGTTGTCCATTATTGGGGAATCAAAATTGACCTAGATAAAATTAAAGCCATCTTAGAAATTCCGCCTCCCAGGACATTGAAGAAACTATGATCCTTTCAATGTAAATTGACATATCTAAGATGTTTTATATCTAATATGTTTGGTAGGCGTCAACCCTTTCTGACATTGATTAAAATGGTCACCAATTTTTTTAGGATAAGAAATGCTAATGGGCCTTTGAGGATATCAAATAGTACTAATGACACCTCAAATTTTGGCAGCCTCTATCCCGGGAAAACCTTTGATACATTATACCGCAGCCTTCAACCACTGTCTTTGAGCACTTTTAGCTAAGGTTAATGATGAGGGTAAAGAAAACACACTCTATTACTTGAGTCGATGTCTAAGACCAGTGGAAGTAATATTTCTTCATGTTAAGAAGCATTGTCTAGCTTTGATTTTTGCTGCTCAGAAGCTTATGCATTATATGCTTTCTCACAAGGTCACCCTTATTTTGAAGTTTAATCCATTGCAGTTTTTTATGACCATACGAACACTTTATGGATGTTTAATAAGGCAGTAGACGCTTTTGTTACATTTCGATAAAACCTTCATGCCCATTCGCGCTATAAAAGGACAGATGTTAGTTGGGTCCCTGCTCAATGATGACCTATCAGAAGAACATATGTTACAAGTGGAATCGTCACATACCAGATGTTGGAAAGTGTACTTCGATGTAGCTTCGTTGGCCAGAAAAGATAAATGATTACAGATAGTCATACCAGGCAAAGAAGGGATTGGCACAATTTTTGTCACCTCGGATCAAGAAATTTTGAGATTTTCTTACCACTTGACAGAGTAGTGTACTAAGAATGAAGCAGAATATGAAGATTTGATCACCGGATTGGAGTTTGCAATGTTAATGGAAAAAACAGACATTACCTTCTAGAGTGACTCTTAGATTGTCATTCAGCAAATTGTCAAACAACACAAGATTTTGAAGTCGAGATTAGCAGAATATCATCAGTACATGATGAATTTGTTGGAACAGACTCCCAGTGTAACACTGTACAGGATTCCTTGGAGAGATAACACCCATACCGATACTTTAACTTAGCTTGCTAAGGAAATGGTGTGTCCATCAGAGGATTCCATTGATATTACAATATGGAGATGTCAAGTTCTAACAAAAGTAGACCTTGATAGTTTGTACAAGCTTGGAACAAAAGAGAAATCAGCTACAGCGGCTGACTATTTCAAAGAACTATGCAAGCCATTAATAGAATATTTGCAAACAGGAAGACTACTAGATGACAAGTTGACATCGTATCACATCATGAGAAGGGCTCTATTATATGCTCTAATAGGCATTGTCCTCTACAAAAGGTAATTCAATCAGATGTGGATGCGATGTCTGAGCAAAGCAGATGCACATAATATAGTCAAGGAGTTGCATGCCAAATTGTGTGGTTGATCCACTTTATTTTTATGTTTTTGGTTGCAGGTGCAAGAAAAAGAGTTTAAGAGTAAAATGGAGCAAAAATACATCAAAAAGGAGAAAAATGGGTTAAATAGAAGAAAAGTGTCAAACCTGCTGAGCTGGCACCAATGCGCCATGATTCGGCGCCACAAGACTTAGTCGACACCTAGGTATGACGGTTGGGCACCAAGGTACCCGATGTAGAACTTGGTTGGCACCTAAGTTCGATGGTTGGGCACCTAGGCACCTCAGTTACTTTCTAGAAGGTTCATTAAAGGAGGCTAAATTTTGAAGAGCTGTCTGAAGCAACCCTTGGTCATTCTTAAAGCTTTAAAAATATAAATTAGATCCAAAGGGCTAGGTGGTTGAATTTAAAAAGTCTCATGGCTTGTGAGTGTGTTAAGTGTGTGAGAAGTTTCTTTTTGAGTCTTTGTCATTTCTGGAGCTCTTGAGTCTTGTAAGTGCAGTTGGCGTTAGAGAAGTTAAAGAACTTCAAAGGAGTGCTTGGGGGAACATTCCAGATAAGTATTTGTATCTTTGTTTTTAAGCTTTGTACTTCAAATTAGAGTTTTATAAATATGTTTTGTTTTGTTAACCCCATGATTCCTGAGTAGTTTTATTTTCTTTCTCCTTGCAATATGAAGTAATTAAGTAAGTGATTTTTTATTTTTTTCAGAACTTCTTTTATTCCTAAAAATTCTTATAATAATTTTATCTGTAATTCATTTGCTTTAAAAATTGGCTACCTATATTTTAAAAAGTTTATGAGAAACATATAAATCAGAAATGACTAAGATTTCTTAACTTACAAGTATCACATTCAACCTATTTTTAATTTTATTTCATCGCATTAGTATTTTATTTTCAAAATTTTACGTGCGCGAAGTTTGGGATTTGATGGTTTTGTTCCCTATAATTCTGAATTAGAAAGGAATGTAAGAAGAATTTGGAAGCAAAAACAACTTCACAATTTGTAAGAAATGATGAACACATCATAAAATAATATTGAAACATTTAATAGTGAAAATGAACATTAAAATTTACAAAGACGTTTAAGAGACTATGCTAACCCTTCGACAGATGAAGTTCACTTAAGTATTCAAATCCCTTCTATAGCGGCTAACTAATTTAAACGTAAGCCTGTAATTATACAAATAGTGCAAAACAATCAATTCAGGAGAACACCAACTAAGGATCCTAATTTACATCTTGCAAGATTTCTAGAACTTTTTGCTACATTTAAATGTGATGGTGTATCAAATGATGTTATTACACTTAGACTTTTTTATTTTTTCTTTAAGGGATAAAGCTAAGATGTGGTTAAAATCATTAACACTTAGATCTTTTAAAACTAGAGGAAAAATGGAACAAAAATTCCAGGCTAAATATTTTCCTCCTTGAAAAACTGTTAAGCTTAGCGATGATATTACATCTTTTATTCAGTTTGAAAAGGAGTCAACTTATCAGGCTTGGGAAAGATTTAAGGAACTCTATAAAAAGTGTCTACATCATGCTTTACCTGACTGTTTAACGATTTAAACATTTTATAATGTTCTAATAGGATCCTCTAGATCTATAATTTATGTTGCTGCTGGAGGATCTTTAATGTCAAAATGATTTGGTGAAGCTGATGCCTTAATTGAAGAATTGGCAACTAAAAATTTTCAATGGCCCTCAAAAAGGGTAAATCCTAAAAGAGTGGCTAGTATTCATAATAATTATGATTAAACCATTTTATTAGCTCAAGTTGCTTTGTTATATAAGAAGTTTGATAATTATGTTATGAATTTTTCTCAAATACCTTAAGCAAGTGAAAAAAAAATTATTAGGACAAACCAATGATTCTCAATAATTATAATTGTTACATGCAATTGCTAAGAAACCAAATAAACCATATACGAACTTTGATAACTCAAGTTGGAAAAACCACCCTATATTTAATTAGAATAAATTTGGTGATGAAAATCAGCAATGCGGGAACAATCAAGCAAACCCAACAGAAAACTGGAAAAATGAGGGTAATTCTAACTATAGACCATCTTATCCTCCTAGCTTTAATAAATTACAATTTAAGGAAAATAAGTTATCTAAAGAAGTGGTTTTGAAAATGCATAATTAAATGCATAGTTAAAGTGCCACATTAAAAAATATTGAGAATCAACTGAGACAAATTTCTAACGTACTTAGAAATAGACCCCACGGAACACATCCTAGTAATTTTAAAGTTAATACTAATGGGAAAGGAATGGAAAAGAGCAAATTAAAGTTATTCAACTTGGGAATGGAAAGGAATTAAAATCTGGAAGTTAAAAAGAGATTTAAGTTGAAAGAGAGATTGAAGAAAATAAAGAAGCTATTTCTAATGACCCAGAACGTTCTTCCTTTTCAACTAAAAAGTGATTTAGAAAGACCTCCACCTCCTTTTCCTCAAAAACTGAGATAGCTAAAGCTTGATAAACAATTTTCAAAATTTTTTGATATGTTTAAGAAGCTTACAATCAATATTTTGCTTACAAAAGCTTTGGAACAAATGCCTAGTTATGCCAAATTTATCAAAGATATATTAAATAAGAAAAAATATTTTGAAGCTTATGAGGTTGTTGCACTCATAAAAGAATGCAGAGAAATAATTCAGAAGAAGCTTCCTCAAAAGCTTAAAGACCATGGTAGATTACCAATACCTTGTACGATTTGAGAAAAAAATTATTGAAAAGCCTTATGCGATCTGGGAGCTAGCTTTAATCTTAAGCCTTTTTTAATAATTTTTCCATAAATATAAATTTTATTTTAGATTATTAAATAAATTAACATCTGAAAATTCTTTTTTCTAAATTTAAGTAATTATCTAAATTAAATCATATTTTGAGAGGTCTACATATCCTCTAACATTTTAATTACCCCAAGGATATAAGACTTTAAACCCTCAAAGTCATTTGAGTCGTGTTTAAAGAGTTATGAGGTGAAGCGCCTCAAGAACAAAGTGGTAATTTTAGGACTATTGTGCCTTAATAAAAATTTAGGGTTAACTTGGGATAAATGGGTAATTTTGATCCTAATAAACATGTTTGGATGATTGAAATACAATGGGGCTAAAAGTTAGAAAACCATTCAACACCCCTGCACAACATCGATAGATAATTATCTCCTCCAATCATCATGACTGGGAAGTCAACTAATATCAAAAGTTTCTTAAGTGAGAGGCTTAAGCTGAAAGGATGATAATGTACTTTTCTTAAGCCCAAAATTGATGATAATGTGATCTTTAAATGAAAATACATGACACTTAAACTAAAATCTTAACCTTCACAAAATTCCCCATTATGATTGCTAAGGGCTTGATAGTGACCTAGGCTCGATATCTAAGCTCAATTAATTTGATTTTGAAGATAATTGGGCTCATAATCAATATCTTTAAACACTCCAAGTCCAACTTTACTTGTGGGCATTACAATCTTAAATAATTCAAACTTACCTTAGGGGCAGTCACTCACATAACACTTAAATGAAACATCAATTGATTAATCGAGTACCTTATCCTTAATATAATTAAATTGTTAAGTTTGATTAAGAAATGGGGTAGTCACACTCTAAATTTATTTGGTTAGTGGAACAGTATGATAAGTTCAGAAATGAACTCAAAATAATTCAAGAGATCTTCAAAATAGTTTAGGGTCATATCCCGAGCACATTGGAATCTTTTGGATGTTTTGAAGGACAAATTGAACTTATCATATTTTATCCTAAAATCATCTACTAGGATCTTACAAAATTCAACTAAATCATAACCTGAAGTTTGGTAGCTAAACCCTTATCTACTCATGTAATTTAAATTCCTTACAACATTACATACATGTCTTGCAAGTATTGACCTTTCAGGTGGTGGAACGAAAATTCTCGCCAAGTACGCTTTTAAAGTTTATAGTACCATCTTTTCTTATAATTTCCACATTATATTTTTATACTTACAAAACTTGCATGTTAAACAATGACGTCACCCTACTTGAAAACTAAAATTGCTAGGGTAGCCACAAAACTAAAACTAAAATCAACCAAGATAAAACTCACCGCCACAACATTCAAAATATTAAACAGCTCAAAATTTAATCACAAACATCACACAAAACAACAATTGTAACTAAGTTAAGACATATCTATCGGATGATCTGGAATCCCTCGAAAGAGGTAATCTACAGTTGCTAACGAGACTTACGACGGTCTAAATGAAAGTAAGGAACTCATTAAGTTGAGTTTAGTAAATTCATTTGCACTAAATGAATCTGATAGAAAATAGTGGTACCATAGTGATGGAACAGTTGGATCCTAACCGATGTCGCTCTAATCAACTTTAACATGCCCCATAAAATTTAAAGAACTTTAATCATAGGGCCATATGATTTGACATCATGACCGGACACACTAGAAAACTTAAACTCGTCATGGCAAGGAGCTTGGAGCTAGCATAGTGGGCAGCACAACCATCTTCAACAACAAAACATGTCTTCTCTAGCTAAATCAATTTCCTTACTTAGAACTAAACAATCAAGCCATAGGACTTCGAGGAAGTTTTCTTATGAACATAAATCCTCACCCTATCTCTAGGCCTTTGTACAGCTCTATTGTACTATCTAAGCCCTAACTTGTCTTAGGATTTGTAGGTTGTCATTTGTCACGACCTAAACCCTCACATCTTTTAGGCTATTAGTGTGATCGTTTCACATGAATGTAAGCCTTAACAAATAAAATTGACAGGATGAAACACCTAAATATTTATCCTCAAAATTGAAGTCAAATAATAGGATAGCTTGGGAAGTCACCGAGGTTCTCCCCCGGATCTGTGAGATCCCCTAGTTCTTCTTCCTGGACTCTACAACATAATGCTTCAGATTTGAATTATTTCCCTTTCACAGCTCTTTGTCCGATTTTTTTGAAAATTCCTATCCTTTTGACATCTTTGAAGATAATATTTCCTGAATTTTTTTGAGAGTTTTCTTAGGTGACTTTGGTTATCTAAGATGTAATTAATTATAGAGACTTTCTCTTATAAGNATCCTCAAGTCTTGTGTTTATCCTTCGGGATAGATACAGGATTTGAGGTACAACGCTCTTTCATTTAAACTAGGAAAAATATGGGGTCAGTTTGATTTCATATTTTTCTAAAACTAAATATATATGTAAATTAAAACGTCCTTCCGAAGCGGGCAACGAGATTTCGATTCCGACGACTGATGGCTTCTTACGGGCAACTCCAACCAAAAATAGCTTCGATAATATATATATATATCTGTGTGTGTGTGTGTGTGTGTGTGTGTGTGTGTGTGTGTGTGTTCTAAAATCTATATATTTAGTTTTACTTGAATTTGTATAAATTAGTAAACTTAATTTCTTCATTACTAATTTAGATATTTGTTGCAGTCTTAAGTAAAGTTCTCTAAAAGTTAAAATTCTTGAATTTAATTTATTTTTTTATTAATAGATCTCTGTGGGATTGATGCTAGTGTTTTTTATAGAAAATCATATAGTACTTGAAAAGATACGTATACCTGCGTAGGACCCCTAATGAGAAAACTATTTCCTTAAATTATATCATATTACATTTGTTCTCACTAGCTACTAAATATAATTTGTGTCATGTTTTTTGGCATAGTAAGGAATATAATTATCTGCGTAATTGCGAGTTAGGTCAAGTTTTTGGTGTCGTTGCCAGGGAATTAAAATGAATTAAAAGAAAATTTCATTTTTGAATTTTTTTTTGACTTAGGAACTTTATTTAAAATATAGAAGTACTTACAAAATTAATTTTAGAATTATTTGAATTTTTTTAAAATTACAAAAACACAAAAAAGTTTACGATAAACAAGAAAATAAAAAANCTTTGGTCATTTAAGATGTAATTAACTATAGGGGCTTGCCCTTATAGGAAGCATGCCCAAACCCATCTTAATATAAACCCTATTTAGTGCTTTATATTAAATAGGGGAACTTGTGGGAAAATACAAAGGTTTCGCAGACCAAACAGACGTCATACTTTCCTTAGTTTTTTTTATCGAGCCTCATCCTCAAGTCTTGTGTTTATCCTTTGGGATAGATACAAGATTTGAGGTACAACGCTCTTTCATTTAAACAGCCTCATCCTCAAGTCTTGTGTTTATCCTTTGGGATAGATACAGGATTTGAGGTACAGTGCCAGTCTTGTGTTTATCCTTCGGGATAGATACAGGATTTGAGGTACAGTGTTCTTTCATTTTAACTGTGAAAAATATGGGGTCGGTTTGATTTAATATTTTTCTAAAACTAAATATATACGTAAATTAAAATGACCTTCCAAAGCGGGCAAAAGGATTTCGATTCGGGTGACAGACAGCTTTTTACGGGCACTCCAACCACAAATATAGTGCCGACAGCTTCTGGCGACTGCGCTGGGGACAAGCTTTTCTCTCCATATAATCAAGAAATACTATCTTCATACATCTGTAATATGTCCATGTCCCACTTGGACAAAATTACATTTCTTCCGTTGGCACATTTTACCCATTTCTGTCTTGGTAAGNGTTTATTTGATCGAGCCTCATCCTCAAGTCTTGTGTTTATCCTTCAGGATAGATACAGGATTTGAGGTACAGGGCCCTTTCATTTAAACTATGAAAAATATGGGGTGAGTTTAATTTCATGTTTTTCTAAAATTAAATATATATGTAAATTAAAATGTCCTTCTGAAGGGAGCGATGAGATTTCGATTCCGGTGACCAATAGCTTCTTTCTGGCAACTCCCCCCAAACCAAAATAGCGCTGACAATTATATGACGAGGGAGACTGCATACCTCCTCACATTGATTCTGTAAGACCCATATGCACAGTCTCATTCCGAGTGAAAGCAATATTCTATTTGGAAAAGAGATTGATATTGTCGGCCCTAGCGAGTTCAGAAAAATTGTAGAGATTCCGTTGCCAGTTGGTTCAGTTTTGGTTCTGAAAGGAAATGGGGTAGATGTTGCCAAACATTACATTCTCGGGGTACTACACCATAGGGTGTCCCTGACCTTCCATAGGATGGACGACAGCAAAATACCATATGGATTTCAGCCAGAATCGGAACTGGAAGAGCTACTACCGTACGAGCTATGAGAGGATTGTACATCTAAGTACATGCAAACGGAACTCTTGTCCTGGAGCATGGCTTAGAAGGTTTGCTCAATCAGGAGCTCGTTGTAGCTGATATAGAGGGTCAGAGGGTTTACTTTCCTTTTTTATAGCAACATGATATGTATTTGATATACTCAACCTACAATGTATTTATGGCATGAGATGACCTGGATGTACTTCAACATGGACTATATATTATACCTTCTTAGGTGTTAGCTTATGTTTGATCTGTGACATCTTTATTGAAGCAAATTAATGGAAATTTCTCTCAGAAATGTGCCTTTTTGTCAGTTGCCTTTTTAGGCGATGGATGGAAGCCACGAACCACGTGTTGGTTCAGAATTTCAATGAACAAAGAACTAAACAACAAACCTTTAACAATAAATAAATTTAAATAATTTTTTTTTATAAACAACAAAACATATTTCTTTTGAAAATCAACCAAATAAAATTAAAATTTTAAGGACATATTTTTGAAAAATTAAAAGTGATAAAAACAACAAGAAAATAAAATGAATATGTTGAGTGGATTCTCTCATTTTCAGAGTTTCTTACTCTTTGTGTGTGCAGCACAACCATCTTTATACGTATTATCTTTCTTCACATCCTGGCGGAATTTCACATTCTGCACAAAACCCCCACAAAACTTTATAAATCTTCTTCAACAAAATCAACCTTTTCACATGATACATTTCTGCAAATTCAGCATCACAAACTTTGTACACTATTTTCATATGACCCTCAGAGTCAGTACCCAAAATTTGACTCCCCATATTCTAGATTGGTATAAGACCCCCTTTAATGGAGCATGGCATCCTATCCTTAATCTTAGAGGTCGGTTCCTGACTTCCGACTCTCTTTTCAAAAATGATAACTAAAATACAATTCTCATTTCCGAATCAGTACATAAATTATGATTCCTTCACATATTTTCATATTCTATTAACTATGCTCCATAAATTCACATGTCTGAATCTGCATATTTTCTGCATAAGGACACACATATTTTCTTGTTACCTCTTGAGTTGGATGTGAGTCCTAGTGTTTTACTTCTTNATACTTCAAACGTCCTTCCGAAGCAGGCGACGGGATTTTGATTTCGGTGACCGACGGCTTCTTACGGGCAACCCCACAAACCAACCCAAAATAACGCCGACATTGCACTTGCAACCAAAAACATAAAATACCCTTTATTAAGGCATAATGTACAAAAAAATTATGCATAAAATATCCATAGAAAAATTGGCAATTTTAAGGTGGTTCATGTGCCCCAAACTTAAACGTTATTTGTCCTCAATTAACCTTACTTACTATATATAATAAGTATAACTTATGGAAGCAAGTTTTACTTGAAGATTTCTATCATTTTTTGTTTTATAAATGTAATAGTAAAACTTTAGAATATTTTTTTAAATAACATAGGTTAAAAAAGAATGCAAAAATATTTAGTAGTTAAGTTTAAGAATTCGGTTTTTTTATTTATTTCAAGAGCAATTGTAATTTGTCATATTAAAAAGACTTAGAAAAATTATATGAAAAAAAATATCAATATAACTTTACTAGTAAGGATGCTAATACTTCATAAATAAGCTTAAAAATGTAACATTTTCCTTAAGATGATTTAAGTGAAGTCAATTTTTGATTAGACATCTTCTCAAGCTTCTCCTCACTTCTATTTTTCTTTTTTCTTTTCTTTTCTTTTTCTTTTTTCTTTTCTTTTATTTTTCCTTTTCTTTTCTTTTTCTTTTCATGTCATGTCAGGATTACTATATCTAGATAGCCTTTAATGATTTTGAACTCCACCAACCTCCTCTTAAAGTTAAAACCTTTTCACAATTCCTTACTTGATAAATGTTTATTAGACTAGAAAAGAATTTTCATAAAGTCTTAATTCTTTATTTTTAAATAAAAGTCAAAGATCTTTAACATTCTTAGAAATACAGTATTCTTTATTTAAATATGAAAATCAAAATTTTTTACTCTTATACTAAATATCTCAAATCTAGAATTAATCTTATTATTAAAAATTTTCTTAACTTTCAAAATATAGTTATCTCAAGCTATCTAAACATAACATAAGTTATATTAAAATAATTTTTTAAATATATAATTAGGGCAAATAAGGTTTAGTTTTAAAAAAATTTTCTCCCTTCCCCCTAGCTTAAATTTTAAATTAGATTTGACAGTTAAGTTTATAATAAGCATGAAGAAAGAGAAAAATTTTAAATTTTCTATGTTTGAAAACAATATAGGTACAAAAAGAAAACCGTGTAGAGTAGTCGACAACCTAAATTAAATACAGATATAACATGAAAATTTATGGATGAGTCTCAATATCTTCCATACAACACAACATCAAGAACATATCATTCTGGTGTTCTAAATATCTTTCACTCAATACATCCCAGTATACAAATGGAGGCTCAGTATTCACAGTTTTTGTATGTGTTGTAAATGTCTTTCAATAGTACAACACGCATGATAACACAATTAGTAATTATGCAAAGATATCATAATAAAAATCACTTTAGTATAAATAGTTTTATAATTTAAAACCTTTCGGCTGCCAAACCTATTAATTACGCAAGTATATGTATCGCTCAAGTAATAAAGGTCTCTAATGGAGTCCAAAGTATCGATCCCACAAGAAGGCATAAATTCTTATGGTTATAACGTAAAACACTATATTCAAACTATAAAAACTTAAGTATGAAAGAGAGGTCAAAAGTAAGTTTAATGAATGCTAATGGATATGTAGCTAAAAGAATAAAGTCAAGTAAGTTATTCTCTAAACTTCAAAGTTAAATTTACTAAAACTAAATGATGTTTTGTGACTAAGAGCTCAAATTTAAGAAGACATCATTCCCCATTACAATTAGTTTATGGTTAGTGAAGTAATTAAAACTATTTAAAATTAAATTAAATATTATTGTGCCAAATAGGATCAATCCTATTCTTACCCTCTATCGAGGGAATAAAGAACAATGGCTAATTCAGAGTTTGGTCCCTAAATCTGTAGTTAGGCTGGGAGGATACTGGCTTTCACTCTAGAGCTCCCACTTCCCCCTAAAATAAAATCTCTGATTCTCTTATCAAAATATATTTCCTTATTTGTTTGCACTCACTCCAATGAACTACATTCTCATCTATCAAATCAAATGTTACTCTCACCTTGTTGTAAAAAGCATAGACCTTTTCGATCTTATGTTTCTCAATTAATTTTAACAATGTAATTGGTCAAATAGAAAAGTAAATAAAGATCATAGTTCAAATCATCACAATTTATTGAGCTGTAAACCCTTGTACAATAATATCAAATCTTCACAAAACCATATCTCATTGTAGGGAGAAGGAAAAAGAAGACTACTCAGAATTCATGAGGAAGATACAACAAAACATGGATTTTATATATGAAAAATGTTTACAAAATGAGAAAGAAAAGAATACAACTTATCTCACATTGCTCCTTAAGCAAATCCCTTGAATTCCCTTGAAGCACCTTCTCTCTTTACAATGAAACTCAATTCTCACTTAGAACTGTAATGAAGATGATATCTCTCACCATCACTCTCCTCTTACAACTTTAGAAGAAAGTCTTCTCCACACAAAGAACCTAAACCTAGACTCTCCTTCTCTAAAGACTCTATACGACACCACACAAAGACCTCACACGACTTCTTAAGAGTGGCGCCGGCCCTTCCTCTCTAAAGAAATTCAAAAGTCCCTCCTTTTTCCTAAGAGTCAAATCCCTTCATCCAATAGAAATTTCTCTGCATTCAAGAGCCTTTCCCAAATGTCTAGATGCATTGAACCACTCCATGGGGCGATTGAATTACTTAGAGCCTTCTAGAATATCTCAAAAATAGTCAATAACCACAAAAAATTTTTCTAAATTTGTCTCAAGGGCATCTGACACCTCTTTTGGCTCTTATTGCACCAGTTTACTAGAGTTCAGCACTCGTTCCTAGATTTTGGTGCCTCTTCTATGTAATATGGTGACAGTATGCTGAAAATATGCATTTTGACTTCAAATTTCTTCCTTTTGTTTCTTTTTGCTCCAAATGCCTAAAATTAATGTACTTGTAACAAAATATTAAAATAATTTTTTTTAAAGTGTAATATCACCAAATTTAAGCATAAAATTCTTACATAATATTGCACATTTTTTTGTGTACCCAAATCCCCCAGATATAAATGTTACTTGTCCTCAAGTAAATCTTTTACTACATGAAAATACGATTTATGGTAGAGATTTTAACTTATAAATTTTTTTAATTTTGTTTATTAAATATAATAGTATAGCTTAAGAAAAAGTTTTAATAACTGTGGTTATAAATATAAGTATATGAACACCTAGTAAACATGTCTAAAAATTTTATTTTCTATTGATTTCAAGAAGAACTATAATTAGTCATGTCAAAGAGACATTAAATATCCATATGAAAAAAATTTTCATGAGAACTTTATTAGTAAGAATGTGATACACCAAAAATATGTACATTTTTAGACCCAAATTTTATACTCATTTTTGGTGATATAACAATTTAAAGGAAGGTATTTTTAATGTTTTATTGGAGGTTAATGATTTTTAGGACTTGGAGCAAAAAGTAAACAAAAAGGATGGAATTTGGAGTCAAAATGGAGTTTTTGAAGAATTTTTTAGCGCCAGACTAGGTGTTGATGGCGCCATTTGATAGAGAGTGCGGTCTAATTAAATGGTCACTTGCGCCGATGCGCCAAAATGGGCGCCGACCAGCGTAAGTGTTTGTGCATGCCCTATTTTTAGAAGATTCTATGTATTTGGACATTTTTTGGAAGAGTTTTTGTATGCACCTTTTGAAAAACTGACCTTATGCTCTATTTGGAGCCAAAATTGTTGATAAAAGACCACATTCACACCACTTTTCACCCTTCAACCGCTTTCCACTCTCTTCCATGCTATTCCACATTCCATATAGCCACTTAGGGTCCATTTAATCATTTTTTTATTCATATTTTTGAGTTTTTTATGGTGAGTATAAGTGTGAATTCTTCTCTAAGAGTGTTGGAGAGAAAGAGAAGTGAGAGATTTCTTCTCCCTACATTTCCTAAGAGAGGCTGCAAGAAATTTTCTTTGAGCAAGAGTTTCAGATAAGTGTTGTTTGTTTATTATTATTGTATGAAATTTATTTTATATATGAAATTTGTGTTTTGTTGTATTTTTCTCATGAGGTCTAAGTAGTTTTCTTTATCTTTCTCCCTACTCTGAGATATGGTTAAATGAAGAAATAATTTGGATGTGTCAATTTTAAAATATAAAATAAATTGTCATGGTTTTTTAACGCCATTATTAATTTACTTTTCAATCTGGCCAATTGAATAATTAAAATATATTTTGAAATATATGATCCGAGAAATGGAGTATAAGTTCTACAAAAGAGTGAGAATCACATTTAATTCCATGATGGAGTGTTTCGCTCATGGAATTAAGTGAAAATAAATATGGAAATATATTTATTACTGGGCATAGAATTGGAGATTTTAGGGTAACAGACTAAAACCCCAATTTGATCTTAGTGTTTATGGACTAAAGCAAGAGTTAGCCTTCAGGGGAAGGGAAGTGGGAGCTCTGGAGTGAGATTCAGTATCCTCCCAGCTTAGCCACAAATTTAGGGACTAAACTTGAGATTAGTCAATGATTTTCTATAACACTAAATCAGGGTAGAGTATTAAAATTGCTCCTATTTGACATAACACATATTTAAACCATTTATCTCATCTCATTTCACTAAAAAAACTTATTGTAATGGGAATGATGCTTTTTTGTATTAGAAAACTTCATCACATAAACAATGTTTAGTAGTTACTATTTTAAACTTTGATTTTAAGTATTGGTAGTAGTTAATCATTTAGTTCTGATAATATCTCAAAAATTCAAAATTAGTGATAGTACTTTTGCTTTATTTGTGTGAATTTTCTAGTTAATTTATCATTTTAAATTTAAACCTCCCTTGTGAGATCGATATTTGAGACTTAAATAGAAAGTCTTATATTACTTAATAACGATACGTATACTTATGTAGAATCCTAACATTAAGTTCTTAACGTTGTTATTCAAAAAATACCACATCAAGTTTTTTGCATCATTGTAAAGCAGAGTAAAGTTTATAAGTTTTACACAACTATACTTTTGGGATCAAGTTTTTTGGCTCCGTTGTCGGGGAAGGTAACGGTAAATTAAATATATTTGGTAAATTAGGAAATTTTGAAATAAAATATAAAAAATAAGAAAAAATATATTAAATCAAAAATTTAATATATATATATATATATATATATATATATATATATATATTAAATTTTTAAGTATTTTTCTTTGCTTACTATATTTGTTTATGCAAAATATTCGATCTGAAGATTTAGTACCTTATGACTCGGAATTAGAATGAACTATTAGAAAAATTCAAAAACAACAAAAAGAAAGTAAAAAATTTAAACGAATTGGCGAATAACTTAGAGAATCAAATAAATGAAAATTGACAAAAACCTTTAAAGGATTATCCTAATCCGACACCAGATGAACTTCACTTAACTATTCAAAATCCTGATATTGCTGCTAATTTATTTGAGCTTAAATCTGTTATTATTTAAATGATACAAAATAATCAGTTTGGAGGAACACTTATTGAAGATCCTAACTTACATATTGTTAGTTTTCTTGAAATATGTGCTACTTTTAAATATGATGGAGTCTCTAATGATGTTGTTAGGCTTAGAATTTTTCTTTATATTAAGGGATAAAGTTAAAGCTTTGTTAAATTCACTAGCATTTGGATCTATCAAAACTTGGGGAGAATTATCAGAAAAATATTTGGCTAAATATTTTCCACCCTAGAAAACTGCCAAGCTTAAAAACAATATTACATCTTTTTGTCAGTTTGAAGGGAAATCGATATATGAAGCCTGGGAAAGATTTAAGGATCTCCTTTGAAAATATCCACACCAAGTTTTATCAGATTGGTTAATAATTCAAATTTTTTACAATTGATTAGTAGGATTACTTAAATCTATTATAGAAGCTGCTGCAGAAAGATCATTAATGTCAAATCCTTTTGATGAAGCATATTATTTATTAGAAAAAATGGCTACTCAAAATTTTCAATGGCCTTCTAAATGGGTAAATCCTAAGAGAGTAGGTAGTATTCACGACTTGGATGTAATGTCTATTTTAGCATCTCATATTGTTGTTATATCAAAAAAGATTGATTAAATTGGAGTGAAATATTCTCAAATGCCACCGCTATTAGAGGAAAATTCACTAAGATAGATAATTGATACTCAATCATCTTATGAAACTTTGAATGCTATAAATAATCAAAATAAAAATCTCTATTCTAATTAATATAACCCTGGATGGAAAAATCACCCTAATTTTAGTTGGAATAAGTATAACAATTTTGTGAACCCCTCACAAATTTTAAACAAGCAAGAAAATCATAATTATTGATCTTATTATCCTTCTGAATTTAACTCTAACCCTAACCTAGAAGTTAAGGAAAAGAAGTTGATGATAAAAGATGAAATGCTGAATATGAGAAATCAAAAACAAAATTATAGGACTGCTATTAGAAATATTGAAAATTAATTAGGACATCTTGTTATTACACTTAGTAATAGACCTTTAAGAAATCTTCTGAGTGCCGTGGAAGTTAATCTAAAAGATAAAAATAAGGAGAAAATTAAAGCTATTCAATTACAAAGTGGAAAAGAAATTGAAACAAGAATCTAAAGAGAAACTAAAGTTGATGAGGGGAAGGAAGAGACTGAAAATGGCCATAATGAAAATGAACAAATACAAGTGTCTTTAGAAAAGCCACTACCTCCATTTCCTCAACGATTGAAGCAAAAGAAGAAAGGCAAACAATTTACAAACTTTTTGGAAATCCTTAAAAAGTCAACGATAAACATTCCTTTCTTTGAGGCTTAGGAACAAATGCCAAGTTATGTGAAATTTATTAAAGATGGAGTAAACAAGAAAAGGAAGTTTGTAGATCATGAGACCAGTGCAATTAGTGAAGAGTGTAGTGCAATTATTCAGAAACACTTCCTGAAAAGTTAAAAAATCCTAGTAGTTTTACTATACATTGTGCAATTGGTTAAAAGTTTTTTTGGAAAATTCTTATGTGATTTAGGAGCGAGTATCAATCTTATGCCTCTATCAATTTTTAAACATTTATATGTGGGACAGTTTTCCCTTACTTTTGTAACCCTTCAGTTAGCTGATCGATCAATAATTTATCCTAAAAGAGTTATAGAAGATGTATTAGTAAAAGTGACTATATTTATTTTTCCTATAGACTTTATAATATTAGATTTGGAGGAAGATAAAGAGATTCCTATTATTTTTGGGAGAGGATTTCTTTCAACAAGGAGAGCAGTGATAAATGTGCCAAAAAGATAATTAATAATGAGAGTTAATGATTAAGAAGTAACATTTAATATTACAGAAGCTATAAAATATCCTGCAATAGAAAAATATAATAAATGTTTTAGGATGGAAGTTATAGATTATCTAAGTAATGAACAATTCATGAAATTGTTTTAAGAAAAATTAAGTCAAGAATAATTTTGTGAGAATGAGAATGAAATAAAAGAAGAGAATTTAGATTATATTCAGGAAAAAATTGAAACTTTAGATTTGTTGGAAAATGAAAATAAAAATTTTATTTCTTCAAGTATTAAACCACATGAACTTGAATTGAAAGTATTACCTGCCCATTTAAAATATGTGTTTTTAGGAGATTCATCTATATTGCTTATTATTGTACGTTTTAAGTTAACTAAAATTCAAGAATAAAAATTAATCGAAATGTCGAAAAGATATAAAAAAGCTTTTGGATAGACTTTAGCAGAAATTAAAGGAATTAGTCATTTAATTTGTATGCACAGTTTTTTATTAAATAAAAAAATATGAAACTAAAGATGATCCTCAGAGGAGATTAAAACCAATAATGAAAGAGGTTGTTAAAAAAGGAATCTTTAAATGGTTAGATGTTGGAATTATATATTATATTTCAGACAGTGCTTGGGTGATTCCAAATCACCTTGTTCTGAGGAAAGGAAGAGTGACCGTTGTAGTAAGTGAGAAAAATGAATTAATTCCAATAAGACAAGTTACTAGTTGGCAAATTTGTACAGACTATAGAAAATTAAATCTGGCCGCTAAGAAAGATCACTTTCTTTTACCCTTTTTAGGTCAAATGTTTGATAGATTGGATGAAAATAAATATCACTGCTTTTTAATTGGATATACCTGGTATCATCTAATTCTAATTGCTCCTAAAGATCAAGAGAAGACAACATTTACAAGCCCTTATAGAATATTTTTTTTCATAGAATGCCTTTTGGACTTTTCAATGTACCTACGACATTTCAAAGATGTATGATGTCAATTTTTAGTAATTTGATTGAATATGGAATGAAAGTATTTATGGATGATTTCTCTATATTTGGGACTTCATTTGAATTATGTTTAAATAATTTAGAAAAAGTTCTGGAATCATGTGAAAAAATAAACCTAGTATTAAATTGAGAAAAATGTCAATTTATGGTTGCAGGAGGAATTGCACTTGTGCATAAATTTTCTAAAAATGGAATTGAAGTAGATCCTGCAAAAATTCAAGTTATTGAAAAGTTACCATCTCCTACTATGGTTAGAGGGGTAAGAAGTTTTTTAGGACATATTGGTTTCTTCAAGCGTTATACAAATTTTTTTTCAAAAAAAACTATGCCATTATGCCAACTCTTAGAAAAAAGATACAAAATTTGATTTTAATGAGGAAGGCATAAAAGCATTTGAACTATTGAAAGAAAAATTAATCACTGCACCTATAATTGTTTCACCTGATTGAGAGAAACCATTTGAAATAATGTGTGATGCTAGTGATTATGTTATTGGAGCTATTTTATGACAAAAGCACAATAGAGTTTTTAAAGTAATATATTATGCTAGTAAAACTCTAAATGATACTCAAATTAATTACACTACTGTTGAATGAGAGTTATTAGCTATTGTCTATGCTTTTGATAAACTTAGACCTTATTTGATTGGAACCAAATGTATAGGGCATACATATCATTCTGCTATCAAATACTTGATGCAAAAGAAGGATGCTAAACAAAGATTAATTAGATGGATACTTTTATTGTAAGAGTTTGATTTTATTGTAGTTGATTGAAAGATAAATGATAATCAAATAGGTAATCATTTGTCTAGACTAGAAAATGAAATATTAACTAATTTTGTAAATGAAATTTTAGAAAATTTTCCTCATGAACAATTTTATAATACTGATGAAATGAATATACTGTGGTATGTGGATATAGTAAATTATATTATAAGTAATATTTTACCACCATATATTAAGAATCAAGAATTTAAAAAAAATATATATGATTCAAAATTCTATTTTTGGGATGACCCATATTTATATAATAAACAATATACATATCTAATTATTAGAATGTGTGTGCCTTATGAAGAAACTAAACAAAAAGTTGAAAGATGTCATGATTCTGAATTTGGAGGAAATTTTCAAACAAATAGAATTGCATATAAAATTTTTCAAGTTAGATTTTATTAACCTACTCTTTTTAGAGATATTAATGAATATTTTAAAACATGTGATCGATGTCAGCGAGTAGGAAATATTTCTAGAAGAAATGAAATGCTTCTAAATTACACATTGGAAGTTGAAATTTTTGATATGTGGGGATTAAACTTTATGGGGCCATTTATGCCTTTATTTTGTGATTTATATATATTACTTGTTATTGATTATATGTCCAAATGGATTGAAGCTATTGTTGTACTTAAATGTGATTCTCAGAGTGGTTCTAAATTTTTAAATAAAAATATTTTATAAGATATGGAATGCCGAGAGTAATTATTACAGATGGAGGATCCCAATTTAGGAATAAGAGAATCAAGAAATTGATTAAAAAATATGATATTATGCACAGATTCTCTACTGCTTATCATCCTCACACCAGCAGTCTAGCAAAGATATAAACTCATGAAATAAAACAAATTTTAGAAAAAGTTGTAAATCCCTATAAATTGAATTGGTCTGCTAGATTAGATACAACATTATGGATATATAGAATAGCTTATAAGACTTTTATTGGAATGTCCCCATATAGACTTATTTTTGGAAAAAAGCATGCCACTTACCATTAGAATTGGAGCATAAAGCATTTTGGACTATTAAGGAATTTAATTTTATTCTAAAAGATGTTTGTGAGAAAAAATTATTGCAACTCAATGAACTTGAGGAGATTAGAAATGAAGCATATGATAATGCGAAAATCTATAAAGAGGAAATGAAAATATGGCATGATTGGAAGATTATTAAAAAGAAGTTTGAACCTGAATAAGAATTTTTATTATATAATACAAGATTGAGATTATTTCTAAGAAAACTGAAATTCAGATGGTTAGGACCATTTAAAGTGATTAAAGTCTATCACTATGAAACTGTTATTATTAAAGATCCTAAAATTGGAGAGATATTTAAAGTTAATGAGCATCTATTGAAATATTATTATGAAGGACACATGGCACAATTTAAGAGAATTTTAACGTTAAGTTATCCTGATTAAACAATGGTACGTCAGGCTGACGACATTAAACCAAGCATTTTGTGAGAGGCAACCCATATATAAATCTATATA
This sequence comes from Phalaenopsis hybrid cultivar, assembly GCA_002079205.1. Taxonomy (NCBI): domain Eukaryota; kingdom Viridiplantae; phylum Streptophyta; class Magnoliopsida; order Asparagales; family Orchidaceae; genus Phalaenopsis; species Phalaenopsis hybrid cultivar. The sequence goes on along the minus strand of JXCR01070916.1, from coordinate 102 downwards.
TATTTATATATTATTATTTTGTTTAAAAAATGTTTTTAGGATATAATAATATTTTTGAATCCTACACAATTTTATATATCATAAATTAAGACAAATATTGGT